>PVIA01007872.1:0-78180 GCA_004024845.1 Tonatia bakeri
TCACTCCATCTGTGTGTGTGTGCACTTCAGTCTGTGCGTGCTCTCACTTCCATCTGTGTGTGTACTCACTCCGTCTGTGTGTGTGTGCACTTCAGTCTGTGCGTGCTCTCACTTTCGTCTCTGTGTGCACCAGCCTCACTAGAACTAGCTCCTGGCTTCGAGGGCTTTGGAAAATGACGATTTGGGGCCTTGATTCCTTGCATCCCCACTTAAGGAGAGGAAAGAAGAGCGGGCACTTTGTGGGCAATGACCAGGCAGCGCAGGCCACTGGAGGGGCAGCTGCGGGCAGCACACGAACAAAGGGCCCAAGCCTCCCCTGGTGGCCGCCCTGGTCGGTGTGCGGGACGGGAAGACTGGTAAGAGCCACAGTGAGGGCCTTTGTGTCTAACCCGTTCCCAACAGCTCTGTGTCTGCACTGGCAGCATCTTGGACCCCACATCTGCAAAACAAGAGATGCTCCCGGCCCAAATGCATAATCACTGTGCACGGCAGACAACACAACGTGTGACAAAAGACACTGTGACACACCCTACAGACCTTCTCCTACAATACTGGCTGACTGCAAAATCTCAATGTGACGGCCCAGTTAACCCCTCACTTCGTGAAAGGAACGGAAACTCGTGTTTACACATGGACAAAGACAATGGGCAGGACGGTCCGACTTACGGGTCTGCACGCCCTCCTCCGTCTGTGCGTCTGTGCACTCCATGTCCTCCACAGCAGCTTCTGAGCTTTTCTCAATGTCTCTCTTCCGCTGCTTACATGTAACCGTGCAAAGAGAGAGAAAGGGATGTGGTCTCGTGGTCAAATAAGCAAATGCACAAACTTACTGTGTATTAGCATACATACGAAATCTATACAGGTGTGCTGTGTCAAAACACACAAAAACATACAGCAGTCCCCCCTTCTCTGAAAGGGACACATCCCCAGACCCCCAGTGGGCTCCCGAAAGGGCAGAAAGCACTGTGCCCTACACACAAAGTATCCTACGTTTTCTCCTGCACACACCCCTTGCACCGCATGGCTTCCCTCGACCACATGCAAACTGCCAGCATGACAGCTCTTGTGACTTGGGTCCACTATTAAAACAAGGGCGACCAGAACACCAGTCCCGCGGCACCGCACCAATCGACCTGACAACCTGGACGTCTACTGAGTGACTAACGGATGGTGGAAACGCTGGACAGGACGGTTCACGCATCCCGAAGGATGGCGGGGATTTCATCACACTGCTGAGCACAGTGCCCGATTTAAAACCTACAAACTGTTTATTTCTGAAATTCCCCATTTACTGTGTTCAGACCACACTGACTGTGGGTAACTGAAATGGGAAAGAGAAACTCGGACACGGGGGTGAGGGCGGGGGCTACTGTGCACGACTTCAGGGGCATGGGCATCTGGGGGAAGGGATAGGGGAGAGAGGCAAGGGGATGGAGAGAACCTTCAGCTACTCCATGAGTCTGGGTGGCGGGCATGCTTGTTCTACCCACCCCTCACTTCTCACGCCTCACGCGGCTCATTACAGAAAGCCACATTTTCACCACCGGGGCTCTCTTCCAAACTCTCCAAACACAAAACTCTCTTCCAAAGCCGCTATTTTATAAGCTTGGTATCACCACTCATTGAGGCCAATGATACTTATTCTCCCATTTTACATTATGTGTCTGTTTTGGAGAAAGGATATATATTTCCTTCCTAATTTTTTTTAAGATTTTTTTAAAGCTTTTATTTATTTATTTTTAGAGAGGGAAGGGAGGGAGAAAGAGAGAGGGAGAAACATCAATGTGCAGTTGCTGGGTCCATGGCCTGCAACCCAGGAATGTGCCCTGACTGGGAATCGAACCTGCGATGCTTTGGTTCGCAGCCCCCGCTCAATCCACTGAGCTACACCAGCCAGGGCTATTTTCTTCCTATTTTTATTAAAAGTTTAAGAGGGCCATAGCCCTTACTATAAAAGAAGGGTCTTAAAAGTATCCAACTCTCCTAAAACCTCAAAAACAGGTTGGATTTCTGCCCATTCTCTCAGGTCTTTCTTTTTTCTATTTATTTTTTCCAGCTGAATGTCACTTAAAAGTTAGTGTTCATCATATTCTATAACCACCCATTCTTCCCAATTATTCATTCAACTTTTTACTCCTTTCCCTCACCACACCATTCTCTCACTTGTTCATTCCTGTGTAGTTTTTAAATCACTTAACATCCCTATATGTAGTTATAACTATAGAAGGACCTTAGTAATAAATTTGAAACTCTGCATTTTTCATGTAACTTTATCCCATGTAGTCTCAAATTTAAATGTGTTAAAATGCAAATTATAACTCGAAGCTTCTCTAGGTTGCCTAAAATAAGTTTGTATCGTTTAGGAAATCATCTGAGACTTTGCGAATTTCACAGATTCACAATGCATCAGAATGTCCTCCTTCATGGTTTCTAGCAATTAACACGAGGTTAACCCTCATCCGAGACTGGCCCTTGCTTCAGGCCAGCAGGGTGTAAGGCCTGCTGGGAGCACCCTCTCTTCCTGCCGGCAACCAGGGCTCTGCCCAGAGAGAACTACTCCGGAAAGCCCAACTCCACTCAAACCACATTCTGCTAACACCTCCGAATGGTCACAACTGCTATTAACTACGTATTACAATTAATCC
The DNA here is from genome assembly GCA_004024845.1 of Tonatia bakeri. NCBI lineage: Eukaryota > Metazoa > Chordata > Mammalia > Chiroptera > Phyllostomidae > Tonatia > Tonatia bakeri. Next base: position 2,646 of record PVIA01007872.1, read on the forward strand.
CACTGTTTCAAAATATACTCAAGGGGGCTGTGAAAGATTAGAGCTCAGAGATACCCACCACGTTCCTAAAGAAAAAGCTTCACAAATACGAGACTAACGACCTGACTGAAGCTTAGGAAACTTGAAAGGCACTCACTTAGCAGATTTGTATATGGAGGTATTCCTCCTCAAAAATAGCTGTAAAGTGGCTGCAACTTCATATAACTGATGAGAGGAGGGGAAGTGCCTTACATCTTTCCTTTCCAAAGGGTTGCTCCATGATTACCATCTAAACCCTGCTGGGCTGAACAGATTGGTTCGATAATTACATACAATAACTGCGGTGGGCAGGTAACCCTCAGCTGGCACGGGCAGCTCCCCTGCGAGAACTTCCATATGCAAACTGCACTGATGGAGCGCATTAGGTCCGTCCTTCCTGCCGGCGCGCAGGCCTGATTAACGCCAGCCGGGACTCCAAGGTTAGCGTGTCAGCAGATTTGTGATGCATTAGGCAGGAATACACACAGACACTTTTGTTCGCTCGGACCAGAATTAAGGAGGAATATTTCAGGGCTAGATTGCTTCCATACAGGAGAAAATGCATTTTACAGTTTTGGGAAAGCAGATTTCTAAACGCTCATTATAAAGAGAGCCGTCCAATAATTCTACCCAGGAACCCAGTGCATTCATCTTGTTTTCAAGCTCATTTAATAAAAAGGAGTTTTCTTAATCTCCATGCAGGTAAATGACGTAGAAATGAAAATCAGACAGTATTCAACCAACAAAAGAAACACCTGTGTTTCAAGCAGTATGCCTTAGGTTAAGCACGGAATTTCATTAATCCACACTTCACCTGGGTAACTCCTGCCCGACTTTCCTGGCGGTGCGTGCAGTTTGGTTAGAAAGAGCCAGTGGTTGACAGGCTATGATCTATTTGCTTTTTAAAAAACCAAAGCCTTCAAGTTCGATAGTATCTAAGTACAGCGTGCCAGTTATAAAAACAGCCGCCGGGACGCAGAGTGCAGCACAGGGCACACAGTCAACGCAAGTGCAGCAACTACGCGTGATGTCATCAGACGGGGGCAGGCACCGGACTTACTGCGGCGAGCGCTCCCGCACAGTCTGCAAATGTCTAACCACTACGCTGTGTGCCTAAAATGGACACAGTGCTGTGTGTCAGCTGTAACTGGGAAATAACTCTTCCGTTACAAGAACAGAGGAAGGGCACTCTGACCCGCACTGCAACATAAGTGAGCCCAGAGGGAGTTCCGCTCAGGGAAACCAGCCGAACGTGGCAGGGTTCCACTCCTGTGAGGGACCGGGCAGTCGGACTCCGAGACGGAGAGAGGGGAGGGGCCGCAGCAAGGCGAGGTGGGGCGGTGTCAGTGTTTCCTGGGGGGACAGAGTCCCGTTCGGCGAGATGACGAGCTTTCTGGAGGTGGAGGGTGCTGATGGTCGCACAACGACGTGAGTGTACTGAGTATCAGTGACCTGTGCACTCAGAAAATGCCTAAGATGTTACATTTTATGTGTATTTCACCACAATACATTTTTAAAAACGGTATCTAAGAACACTATTCATTTGACGAGGCAGTGAGTACAACTCCAAACAGTCTGCTGCCAGCTTCTGCCTCCTGATTCTACCCAAATGCTTCCCTTTGTCACCTGTCAGCATCTTGGGCTCCGGAGAGGGCGCGCACTGTCCCTAGGTATCCACGGGGACAGTACCGCGGCCACCCCACGGGTGCTCAGATTGGAGGCCGCTCGGTCCCGGATACGAAGTGGCGTGTTCCGCAGCACGTAAGCCGTACGTGCGCACGGCTACGCAGGGCGTGCCCATGCACCTCTGCGTTCACGTCGGTTCTGCGTAGTGCTCAGCACCCGGCAAATCCAGGTTCCGCTTTTTAGAACTTTCTGGGATTTTTTCCTTAGCACTTTCGCTCCAGAGTTGGTTAGACCACAGATGCAAGACCCGCAGATACAGAGAGCTGACCGCAACTCGGTTCCCTTTGAGCGGAAACCGGCTTCACGAAGTGACTGCGCTGATCTCTGACTTCGCCACATCCCACACCGGGTTTCACAGGCGCCTGTACCGCACTTATAAACGAAACCGGCCTACAGGGCTGGCTCGGTACCCGTCGTTAGTTCGTTCCAGAACTCGGGACGAGTGCCAGAACCGATGAGCACCGACAAACAGCGAATGCTGAGGCGTCTTCTCTTGCAGGACGACGTCGTGACTCACAGAAGTCCCAGCAAGTGCAACAAGCTCCAAACAAGCACCGAGCGCTAAAACATTTTTTCTCGTCAAAAGCGACGAGTACAGGGGTTTGGATGAGTTGTAAAGCCGACGAGTACCGAGGTCTGACTGTATTGTACAACATAAGAATAACTTAAAAACTTACGATAGAGGTTTCTTTTAATTCAGCACGGCCATCTTCAAAAAATGAGGTTTATTTTTCAAGGGCATTAGCATGTATAATATACATTGTATTTTTGAAGTATTCAAATATGCTAGGCTAAAATGTAGTTAATTAGCAGCTTCTCACTTCCAATTTAGAAACAGAAAGACAAATCAGTTTGATGCATTTAGGCTGATAATTTACTAATAGTCTAAATACTGACTGGAGACCAGTTACAGACTTAAAGCCATTTCAGTGGAAAAGAGAATAAAAAATCTTCAGAAGCAAACAAACAGACAAACAACAACTACAACAACAAAAGCCAACTCTTTGCTTCCCAACTCAAACTTCAAAAGATTGTGTCTAGATGTTTCCAACGGCCTCTAGGAAAAGCCAGCCGGAGTGGTGGCTGCAGCACAGGAGACGTGTACTCGGGGACTACTGCTGGGCTTGTCCCCTCATTATTAAAGTCATACATGTTTATCATAAAAACTTAAGAATATACGGACTAAAATTGTTAAATATTAGGTACTGGATGTGTCAAAGAATAAAGAATTCCAAATACAAATGTGTCTGCGCTAGTCAATCTTACTGCATTTATCTGATTAAGACCACTTCAACTCACCACGCAAAGTATATACTTCATAAATTACTAGTACATTCCTTAACAATAACCAAAAATAAGATCTTTGTTACTGTATAGTAACTAAAAAATAAAGGTAGAACATATCTCCCAGGAAGGTAAGCCAAACACAGCTGTTACACACAGTATTTACAAAACCAGTGGGTTTCAGTTAAAATTCACTGTACAGACAGAAAAAGCACCCTGTGGCTGGGGACAGAAGAAAGCTAAGAGGAGTTGCTCAGGGTTTCTCCACTGGCGGTGGAGAAAATACGGGACCCCGGAGCTCACGGTTCCCACCACCATCTCCTTCCGCAGAGCCACACGGCCTCCCTAGGCGACCTCGCGCACGAAGCGGCAGCTCCCAGCTGTCTGCCGCTCGGAGGCAGCCTGTCCTGGAGTCAGAGCCCATGTCTGGCGCTTGGCACGGCCCATTCCCACACTCGTCTCCATTTCTCTCCTACCGGGGATGCTCCCGGAGGGCAAGGACATGGTTTCTGTGCGTTTGCGAACCCTCACTGGGCAGATCCCTCCACAGGAACACTGCCCCCACCTGAGCAGGGGTGGAGATCCCACCACACACTGCCTGAGCACTACGGTGTGCCTGCCACCGCTACAGGCTTCATTCTCAAGTTGAAACACAGCCACTAAAAAAAGTTAAGGAAAAAGTATTTTCAACTTGTATAAAAACATCACACATACACAAAGTTAAATTTCTAAAACTATTTATGTAAGAAATCATTTTAGAGTTCCCTAAATGACTCTTCTTAAGAAAGTACCCACTGTAATCCCACGCACACGGAATTTCACTGTATGAAGTAGCATGCCATCCGTAAATGTAACAGATGTATGCCTTCACGGTCAACCCTTGACTTTGTTCTAGTGGTTGTTATTGTTATGTGTTTAATTTACACTCTCTGTTGTCAGTATTTTTAGTTATCTACTCTGGAGGTGGAAGAGGAAGTAATCCTCAAGTAACTGCGCTAACCCTGAGCAAAGGGCTCAGCAAAGGGCTCAGCAAAGGAAAATGCGCAAAATACACAACGAAGAAAGTCTGGAATGTCTACGCTCTTCACCCGCGCAGGCTTTCTCACTCTGCTAATGCCACGAAGAGTGAGAACTGACCGTAACTTTCTGCAAATGGCGCACCAAAAATTACTGCTAATTCGTGAGTGAGCCAAAACACACCGATGCATTTTTAGGTTCTGTCAAAATAAGTAAATAAATGAAGAAATCCAGCTGGCAATCAGAATTGATTGCTTGATCCGGGGGCAATACATTTCCTAGCAAAAGCACTGCTTTCAGAAAGTGGGCAGGATATGTCTCCTTGCTCATCTGGAGCGGATGTGTCTGCGTCCCTTCGGGGGCTGGGCCTGCTGAGGATGGAAAAGGGCTGCTCCGGAGCCCAGTGGCACTCCACTATCCTAGAAAAGACACGCACTGAGGAGCGGTGAGCAGAGCAACAAGCCGAGCCTGCATCACGTGGTCTGCAGGAGTACTAAGTGCTGGAGATCTTACTCTCAGCAGATTTTCATAAAATAATGGAAATCACAGCCTGGAAAAATCTCCCAATAGCACTTCTGAAACCAACACATCCAACTTCTAACCTGCTGGCGACAGTGGCCCTTCCTGACTCTAATAACACTTAAACCAGAAGGACCACGGAACTCCCAGCACGGCCCAACCCGCACTCACTCAACAACGAAGAAGTTTCCACGGACTCAGTAAACTGAGGTCTAGAAGACTCTCTGCCCCCATACTCTGTTCTGAGTGGAATTAGCACGACCCTCTTCACTCACATGTCTCTCTGAGGGCCCTGTGACCTGCCCCACTAATGCTAAAAACGTCCAGCAGTTAAGGTGTTTCGGGGCAATTTATGCAGAGAGGCAAATGGGTGTCCAGCTATGCTGTAACTGTCTTAATGTTTTATGCCTCACATTACAAGGAGATTTTTAAGTGCCTGAAGCACCAATAAGAAAAAAAAAGCTACACAAATGCCTACATTAGTGGTTGCATGGCCCCTGGACAAGTCACAGGACTTCTTTTGATTTTAGTTTCATCATTTGTAAGCAGACGTATCTCACATCAGTGTTGTAAAATTTACATGGAATAATTTAAAAGTACTTACAGGATACAGAGCAACTACACAAATGTTCAATGATGACCTAAAACTTAAAGGGCTGATATCCTATCACCATCAGACCCCTGAAAAAAAAATTCTGGTCTCCATAAGAGACCATCTCAGAACAAAAGATACACAGTGAAAGTGAAGGGATAGAAAAAATATTTTGTGCAAATAAAAATGAAAAAAGCTGGAATAGCAATACATATATCTGACAGAACAGACTTCAAAACAGAGGCCGAAGCAAGAGACAGCGAAGGCCACTACACAGTGAATAATACCCAAGGGACAGAGCCGACCAGAGGACACAACCCTTGTGAACACAACACGCCCAACACAGGAGCACCCACACGCGTGAGAGAAAACCTGGACGGACAGTGAGAGAGATCAACAGCAATATAGTCACAGGGGGAAGTGTGAACACCCGCGGTGAGCAGTGGATAGATCTTCCAGACAAAACACCAAGAGAGCAACAGTGACCTTAAATAACATGCTGGATCTGACGGATTTAATAGATATTCACAGAACATTTCATCCCAAAGCAACAGAAAATACATTCTTCTCAAGTGCACATGGAGCATTCTCCAAGATACACCACATGTCAGGGCACAAAGTAAGTCTCAACAAAATTCAGAAGCCTGAAATCATATCAAGCATTTTCTCAGATCACAATGGCATGAACCTAGAAATCAACCTGAATTAAAAAAAAAAAAAAAAAAAAAGCAGAGAAAGTCATGTACATGGAGGCTAAATAGCATGTTATTAAACAATGAATGAGTCAACAATGAGATCAAGGAATAAACAATAAATTATCTGGAAACAAATGCAAATGAACACACAACAACCCAAAATCAGCGGGACACTGCCAAAGCAGTCCTAAGAGGGAGGGAAATTCATAGCATTCCAGGCCTATCTCAAGGAACAAAAACAAAACAAACAAACAAACAAAAAATCTCAAATAGACATTCTAACTTTACACTTAAAGGAACTTGAAATACAACAACAAAGTCCAAAGTAAGTAGCAGGAAGAAAATAATATAAATCACAACAGAAATAAACAAAACAGAGTCTAAAAAAATATACAAAATATCAATGAAACCAAGAGCTGGTTACATGAAAAGATAAACAAAACTGAGAAACCTTTAACCAGACTCATCAGGAAAAAAGACCCAAATAAACAAGGTCAGCAGTAAAAGCAGAGAAGTAACAACTGCCCCACAGAAAGACAAAGGACTGTAAGAAATACTACAACTAGACGCCAAATTGGAAAATCAGGAAAAAATGGATAAATTACTAGAATCATATAATCTTCCAAAACTGAATCAGGAAGAATCAGAGAAACTGAATAGACAGATTACAACTAGTGAAATTGAAGCAGAAATCAAAACGCTCTCAACAAACAGTCCTAGACCAAATGGCTTTACCAACAAATTATACCACACATTCAAAAGAACACTTACCCTCAATCTATTTCAAAAAATTCAAGAGGAAGGAAGACTTCCAAGCTTGTTTTACAAGACTAGCACTACCCTAATTCCAAAACCAGAAAAAGACACTACAAAAAAAAAAAATTACAGGCCAATATTCCTGATGAACATAGATCCTAAAATTCTCAACAAAACATTAACAGACCAGATCCAGTAATACATTTAAAAAAATCATACACCATGATCAAGTGGGCTTTATTCCAGGGATGCAAAGGCTGCTACAATATTCACAAATCAATAAACGTGGTACATCACATAAACAAAATGAAGGATAAAAATCACATGACCATATCAATAGATACAGAATTTATGATAAAAACTCTCAGCAAAGTGGAAATAGAGGGATCATACCTCAACGTAACAAAGGCCACACATGACAAACCTACAGCCAACATCATGTTTGATGGGCAAAAACTAAAGTGCTTCCCTGAAGATCAGAAACAAGCCCAAGATGCCCACTTTCACCACTCAAATCCACTGCAGCACTGGGAGTCCTAGCCACAGCAATCAGACAAGAGTAAATAAAAAGACATCTAAATTGGAAAGGAAGAAGTAAAATTGTCATTATTCACAGATGACATGATATTGTACATAGAAAACCCTAAAGACTCCACCAAAAAACTACTAAATCTAACACATGAATATGGCAAAATAGTATGATACACAATTAAGTATTCAGAAATCAGTAGCATTTTATATATCAAAAATAAACTATGAGAAAGAGAAATTTAAAAAACAGAATTTCATTTACTATTGCAACAACAAAAGAATAAGGTACCTAGAAATAAATTTAACCAAGAAGGTAAAAGACCTGTACGGAGAAAATTATATGACATTAAAGAAAAAAATTCATTAAAATACAAATAAGTGGAAGCATATACCATGTTCATAGACTGGAAGAATTAACATTATTAAAATGTCCACACTACCCAAAGCAATCTACAAAATCAGCACAATTCCTATTGAAAAGCCAATGGCGTATTCCGTGTATCTAGAACAAATATTCCAAAAATCTGTAGGAAGCCAAAAAAGATCCCAAATAACCGCAGAAATCTTGAGAAAGAACAAAGTTGGAGGGATCACAATACCTGATATCAAACTATATTACAAGGCCACTGTAATTAAAACAGCCCAGTGCTGGCATTATAGCAGGTATATAGATCAATGGAACAGAACAGAGGGGCCCAAACTAAATCGACACTTTATGGTCAATTAATATTTGACGATGAGTCAAGAGCACACATTGGACTAAAGACAGTCTCTTCAGTAAACGGTGCTGGGCGAACTAAAGAGGTGCATGTGAAGAAAGGAAACTAGGCCAGCTTACACGGTACACAAGAACAAACTCAAAGTGGATAAAAGACTGCAACATAAGTGGAGACACCGCCCACAATAAAACCCCAGGATTAACTTCTGGAGGGTGGGCCCCTTTTAGGACAGGCTTCCCCACTACGCGCCCACCTGTGTAACTAGCTGGCGTTGTTATAAGAAGCTACATTCAACTTCAGCAAATTTTTTTGAAGACTCTTCAACACGTTTGCCCATTTCATGATGGGTTATTTACAAGTGACTCTGCCCACAATGAGCTGAGTATTCAGCAGTTTTTGACCAAAATGGCATGACCCCCTGTGCCCCAAACTCCCTATACACCCGATCAGACCGTGAGCGACCCTTTTTTGTTTCCCCAGATAAAAAAATCCTTAGAGGGAAATGTTCGCCGATGTAGAAGAAGTGAAACAAAAAAAACAGCAGAAACACCAAAAAATCAAAATAGACAAATTTAAAAACTGTTTTGAGAGTGGAAAATACGTCTCAATAAATGTATTGCATCAAATAGAGAGTACTCTGAAGGTGACTGAAGTTTAAACATGTAAGAATACACAATTTTTTATTATAGCAATTTTTTTGTCAATATATCTAAGGAAAAAAATAAATGAATAGTAGTACATCAAACTAAAAATCTTCTGCACAGCAAAAGAAACCATCAACAAAATGAAATGGGAACCCACTGTGTGGGAGAACTTATTTGCCAATGATACATCTGATAAGGGGTTAATTTCCAAAATATATAAATAATTTACACAATCCAATATCAGAAAGGCAATCTAAAAAATAGGCAAAGAACCTTAACAGACACTTTTCCAAAGAAGACATACTGATAATAGACATATGAAAAGATTCTTAACATCACTAATCATCAGAGAGATGATGCAAATTAAAACCACAATGAGATATCACCTCACCCCCCACCCCTGTCAGATTTATTGATTTATTTTGGCTGTCATCAATAAATCAACAAACAAGTGCTGCCGAGGCTGTGAAAAAAAAGGGAACCCTTGTGTACTGTTGGTGGCAATGCAGACTGGTGCAGCCACCATGGAAAACAATACGAAGTGCCCTCAAAAATTAAAGATAGAACTGCCTTTTGACCCAGCAATCCCACTTCTGGGAATATGTCCTAAGAATCCTGAAACACTAATTCAAAAGAATCTGTGCACCCCTATGTTCACTGCAGTGTTATTTGCAGTAGCCAAGATCTAGAAACAGCCTAATGCCCATCAGTATGTAAGTGGATAAACATCTGTGGTACAGTTATACAATGAGATACTACATGGCCATAAAAAGGAAGAGGAAATCTCACCAGGATGGACCTGGAAAGCATTCTGCTAAGTGAAATAAGCCAGTCAGAGAAAGACAAACACCATATGATCTCATTTATGTGTGGAATCTAGTGATCACAATAAAATGATAAAACAGAAATAGAAACATGAGTACATGGTACAAACTGACAGCTGTTGGGAGGCGGGGAGAGGGTACTGGATGAAAGAAGGTGAAGGACTAGCCAAAAACATATATACATAACCCGAGACACGGAAAATAGTGTGGTGATGGCCTGAGGGAAAGGGGGTTGGGACCAGAGAGGTGGGCAAAGAGGAGGGAAATGGGGACAAAGACTTTGCTTGGCCTGATGGGCACAGAATACAATGGGTAGATCATGTTTTCTCGAGATTTACCCTTGAAACCTGTATGGTTTTGTGAACCAATGTCACCCCAATAAATAGAGAGAGAGAGAGAGAGAGAGAGAGATAGATAGATAGAGAGAGAGAGAGAGAGAGAGAGAGAGAAACTTGTCTGGTCCAACTCTTTCACTTTCACAAACAAAAGGACAAAAGCCAACAAAACCTACAGTTACCTGTCCGTCAAGCAGCTTCATTATCTTACCTGATCCTAACTTTCACTAATTTCTTTTTGATATTCAGAATAGCCCTTTGTCATCCATGAAGATAAAAACACAAAACAAAACAGTAAATTAAGGAAATCTCCTAACAGTTCAACTCAGTATTCATACATTCCCACCAAATGAAGCTTTATACATGGAGGGATGACCCAACAGGATACTCCCAGCCTTCTAAACTGCCCAAGGACAGAGAGAATTGCAAGGTCCTGGATGTTAGCTCTGCAGTAGACTGACCTACTCAGCTGTAAAGTCAGCCGACCCCCAGAAACCAAATTTTCTCCAGCATACAGGTCCAAACAGTGGTTTGCACAGGGCAGGGGAATGGCACTGGACAAGTTCTCACTGCACAGAGATCTTTTCTTCCCAACCAGCAAAATGTCAGAGAAAAACACTCCAGCAGCTAGCTACAACACAACGTAAAGAAGCCTGCCTGAGGGTGAAGGTGCATGTTTAGCCACATATACAAACTGCGAATTCACTGCCTTCCCAAAAAACTCCACTCAGGACTCCACGTTAACCCCCTCCTATCAAAGTTTCAGCCCACTTGCTAACCTCAAAATTGAGCAGATGCAATCAACACAAAACTTACAGAAATTTTTTTTCAAAATTCCAATCTCCTTTATAAGTTAGAAAAATTATAAAAAATCTTTTAATTTGCTGCTTCTTGAAAAGAGAAAATTTGTTTTCAACCCTTTTCCTCATTAGTTTAGAACATGAGATTTCCAAAGGAATCTACTGGGGCTTACAGAGTTAATGACAATAAGACTGGTCACTAGCCCCGGCCGGTGTAGCTCAGAGGATTGAGCGTGGGCTGTGAACCAAAGACTGGTCACTAATGCAAAAAACGTTTTTCTTAAAGTAGTTTTCCTTTTCATATCAAAACAGCTGGCACATTTTATTAAATAATTTCAGAGTATAAAGGAAATGTCAATAATAATTAGAAATAATCAACGATAAACCAAAAAGTCAATGTATACCTATAAAATATAAGTATTAAAGTGATACCAGTTGTTTACATGGTTGTGCAATACTTCTACCATAAAGTTCATAATTTCTTAACATTTCTCTCTAAAAAATGAATCCCCTTATATGCATAGACATGACTTTATATAATGACACTTTAGCAAAGAGCAAAATCATGTTCAAATGGTAAACACACTATCAAACAAGAAAACATCCAAATGGTGATTTTCAAATACCAATTTTCAAAGTATAAACACTTTGACCAAACCAACAAACGAAAAACACTGAGTGACAAGGTCAGCCACAGGGGCTGCCCTGAGGAAAGAGCACGCCCAGACCGGAACGGAGTGCCCATCAAATCCCTCTGCCAGGCGTTACCGTCCTGAGTCGGAGTCTTCGTGAAAAGTTAGTAACTTGCTACTGTACATAATAAATATAAAGTGTTCATTTTTCTACAACCCACTATATATATTTTATATCATAAAGAGCTTGCCTATAGATAATGGTGATAAATATTTAATTGCCAAACAATGCCATTATTTTCTTTACTGAGATACTGATTTACTCTACTAAAACTAATATTTGTTGCGATTATAATCACAGAAAGCCCAAAGGATAATTGAAGAACAAAATTCACCTTCGTTCCAGTTTTTGCTTTCAGACCTCCGTTCTCCAAAACACCGAGTTCCAGTCTGCCATCATCCTTGCTTCCTACAGACTTCAGTCCTTGCAGAAGAATGTCTTGTAAATTTTGATAAAGAGGTTTCTCGTCATAGTCCAGTAATCTCACTGTTTCCATGTATTTAGCAATTTCATCTAAAAGAATAACAATTATTTGTAATTTTTAAAGCATAAATACAATATATTTATCCACTCTAAGAAAATATTTAGTAGTTACAGTAAAATCAGAATAAAAACGTTTATCTTGTTAAATGATGTCTTTTCAACCACTTCTTCAATAAAAGCATGCTTCTCAACTCAAGAATTGTCAGATAATAGCCAAAATAAAAAATATGTTTTGAGATACCGGGTAAAAGCAGTTTTGTAATGGTGAGGCAAAAAGAAGACATACTTAAAGTTTAAAAATGCACAAAAATAACTGCTGTAGTTTTAAAGTTATCAAAAATACAAAAGGAGGTAAAATATAGATCATAAAGTAAAATGTGCTTAGGTACAAGGAATATAGCTAACGGGGTTTGTTTTTTTTAGTCTCACTGTGTAAATGAGGAATAAAACGTACCGAAAACAGGGAGCAAGGTGTGGTTTTCCCACAAAAGACAAGAATCCCCTTCTGAATGACAGAAGGGTTACTGTGCACTGCAGCAGCGCCACGTCCCTAAGGAAATCTCACCAGCCAGGACCAACGCCTCCCAACACCACACACGCCTCTGTGGGCTGCTGACTCCCATGTGTGGCTGCCCAGCCGGCCCTGTCCCTGACCTGCAGACCTGTCCACACACTGCCTTCGTGATGGCTCTCAGACGAACAAATGCCATCTCAAACCCCAACAAATCGGACCGACACTGACCGCCCGAGCACCTGCTACCTGTGCCTTCCCCCATCTGGATTACTAGCTCCAGCCTCCAGCTCCTCAAGCCAAGACTCTTCTCTTCCCACACCCCACACTCAGCCTACCAAGACCCCGCAGGGGCCCCAGCCAGCTAGTCAGAGTGTCGTCCTGCACACCAGGGGTTTCGGGTTCAGCCACCAGTCCAGGCGCATGCAAGGGGCAACTGATCAATGTTTCTCTCTCACATCAATGTTCCCCTCTCTCCCCTCCTCCCTCTCTGAAGTCAACAAACATATCCTCAGGTGAGGATTAAAAAAGAAAAAGAGAGAGAGCCTGTCAGGGATCTCACATCACCTTCACTCATTCCATTATGTGTAACGTGCCCATTACGTACCTGGCAAAATTAAAGGTACTTGAGACATGGGAGGAAAACAGAGACAAAAGAAATCCTCCTTTCACCTTTGCTATTCTGACACGGGATCTACAGAAAACCTTGGGCAAACGCACCACCTGTCCCTCTGAGAGACACCCTCCCTGCCTCTTCTCAGCACCACGGTCGTGGTGCTTCGGCCAGGGCAGTGAGGCACAACGAGGAGGAGGGCACAGAGATGCATGGAGGATTTAAAGCAGTTTATTCCCAAACATGACAGTGCATGTAGAACATCCTAAGGAACCTATTTAAAAAACAACTAGAATAGGTAAACATAACAAGGTCACAGAAGCAAGGTTAAGTTTATAAAAATCCGTTCTGTTTCTGTATACTAGCAACAAGCAACTGGAAAGTATTTTTAAAACACACATCCCACAACATGCCATCAAAAGCATCAAACACAATGAAGGACGGGCATGATCTTTGCAGCAAACACTGGAAAACAGCTGGGAGGAACTGAGAGCAGTCAGTGCACTGGCAGCCTCCATGGCACAGCCACGTCTGCGCTCCCCCTCTGTGCAGCCAATGCCACTGCACACACAGTGCCAGCACGCTGGGGGCCAGGGGGTGTGCGCCCAAGTGACAAGGTGATTCTTGAATGTACACAGGTACGCAGAAGACCAAGAACAGCAAAATAGCAAGGTCAAGTTTAAAGAACAGTGCTGGAGGACTTAAACTACCAGATGATACCAAGACTTAAGATAAGGCACAATAATTGAGACAGCATGGTCCGAGAATAAACAAAAAGAGCAAGGAGAGAGGAGAGTCTGGAAACAGACCCACAGATCCACACTTGATTTAAGGCGAAGGTGGCACGCGGGGCAAGAATGGTCTCGTCAAGGCAGGCTGCTGGGTAACGAGATACAAACACGGGGTGAGGAAACCTGCCCCTGCAGTCGTAAGGCACAGTAATTAATCGCAGGTACACTGCACACCTCTGTATGCGTAACTGGCGCTCTACAGTCATCAGAATTGGGAGCAGCCAATGGTAGGACAGATAAATAGCAGCACTGAACACAACGTAACGCACGCAGAAGCGAGAACAAACAAACGGCTGTGGACTGCGCAGCCGTGGGGTTCGGCGTGGGGCCCACTGTCGATGGTGCCGTCGCGTGTGCACAGAAGCCGCTCAGGGCAGGCCATTCTCACCATGAAAAAATTAAGTATGTTAGGTAATGGATGTGCTCATTATCTTGATTTTGGTAATTAATTCTACAATGTACACGTGTATCAAATCATCATGTAGTACACTTTAAATATACACAATTATAATTATTCCTCAATAAAATTTAAAATAGACAAAAACATCCAAAACACCAGCAACAACGGGAACGAGCCCCAGAAACACAACACCGAGCAAAAGACACGGCTCTAGCAGACCGAGAAGGTTAATCCACAGGGCTAGGAGTTTCACGTTCTGTTCATGCTGTCAGCCCACATCCACACAGTTCAAAGGCAACTCCTTGGAGCTGGAAGTTGGGCTGGTAATTCGTTAGGCCAGAAGGACAGGCGAGGACCAGGAGGGGACTCCGAGAAGTCTATAACGTTCTGGTTCTTGATGTGATCAGTGGGTTGCAACCTGAAACAGCATGAGGTCAGGGTAGACCTCCTGAAAGAGAGGCGACTACGCAAAGGCTTGAAAAGACCTCTACCTCCACCCGAACGGTCACTCCTCACTGCCTCCACTGCCACCTCCACTGCCACCGCTCCTGCTGGTCCCCTGCGTGCTCCTGTAGCAGTCTGTCCTCAAAACACAAGCCTGAGAGATGGCCCCTCAGAACACACAGGCCACGTCGCTCTAATGCTCCACACCTTACCCTCTGGCTCCAAGTAAAGGCCAAAGCCCTCGTGCCAGCCCCAAAGGATGCCTTCCTTGAGCACACCCGGCACTTCCTGTTCCTTCCGCCCGGAGCTCCCAGCCCCAGGTCCCACGGGGTTCGCTCCTTCTCTCCTTCCCTCCTTCACTGCTCACATGTCCCCACTCGGTGAGTCATCTGTGCCCCCCACTCCCACCCCGGCTGGTTCCCCAACTCTGCTCCACGCTCCCTTCCGGTCCCCCTAGTACTAACTGTGCAGTGTTCTGTACCAGTCACTCCCTTGTGTCCTGCCTCTACTTCCGACCACAGCCTGAGCTTCATGAGGGCAGCAACCGCTGGGCCTCGTTCACAGGTGTATCCCCAGTGCCCAGAACACTCCCTGGCACACGATACACTTCAAAAAAAAAAAAAAAAAAAAAACCAGCTGAATGAATGAATGAAACGGGTTCCCTCTCTAAAAGCAGTAGGTAACTGAGTGAAGCACCCGCACTCCCAGAACGCACTTCCGAGGAGGAAAAGCTTTCTGAGCAGCGCCGCCCAGTACAAGGCTCACACCTAAACTCTTACATCACTCCATGGGCATCACAACTTTTTCCTCTCAGAGAAAGAAGCCCTGTGAATATATAAGAAGTCTTTTCCTACCTGGCTTGTTTTTCCCAGGAAAACACTTGTCCATCAAACTTGCAATATTGTCTCTGTATCTGTTAAGAATTAAAGAATGAGTCACTGTCTGAAGCTGGATGACACAGGAGTCATTAGTATTTAACCACAGCAAGCAGCACGCTAGCTGCTAAGTGTGCTCACAGACACTCTTCTGAACTAAACTGAACAGAAGCCCGAGACGTCTTACTGTTTCACGGGCACTTCCTTACTTCTACATTAGTGCCAGTTAAAGCTACAGCTCCGACACAGGACGACGACGGGACGACGTCCGCCTCGCTGTGAGTCTGCCCGAAACGACGCGCAAGCCTCCTTTACCTAATTTTGGAATCTCTAACATAGTTAGGGTCTTTCAAATTATCCTCCCACGGAAGATGGCCGCTAAGCCACTGGATCATACAATAACCGAGTATTTCCAAGTCGCCACGTCTGGATGGGGCTATGAATACAAAAGAAGCGGATTAAGCACAGTGAAATAATTTTTAAGGTTAATGTCAACGATATATAAAGCAATAAGGTAAAACGGTCAACTCTACTGTCTTATTTCTCATCATAAAATTTTGACTGAATTTAATAAAAATATCGAGTATTGGGTAGTACGAAAAGATAATTTACCTCCAACTAATAAAGTACATTTAAAACCCAAACTGGCGAACTCTAGAGTTTCAAACTAAGACTATTAATCTAAGGAATAAAACATAAAGCCATGTCCCATTTAATACTGCCTTTGGAAAAACTGAAGATATCAAAAATGCTATGAGCCATGAAGAGAGCCAGAGAACTGGAGGGCTTAGCTCCCCCAGTTTGGGGCACAGAAAAAGAAATGACTGCCGAAGAAACACACTAATTGAACAGGTGACAAAATACAAGTTTGCCTGCTATAAAATTGCAGCTGCATGACAAACCTAGACTTTTAGGGGGAAATGACCGACGTTCTGTTTAAGCTAAGGCAACCGCAAAGAAAGCCCGCCACAGTGGCCTAGACAGCCTTCACTGCGAGAACTCCCGTCTCTGAGGCCCGTGGGGACTCGGGAGAGAGCGCAAGGGGCCTGTGGCTCCACCTCAGGCCACGCCTCCTCGCCCACCCTGCGACCTCTTCATCTTCCTCGCCTCAGTTATTTATGCAGAACTAAGGACCACGTGGGAGTTGGCTGCAGACATCAGCGGTGCGTTTCCTGTTCAGCTGCCCTCACGTACCCACGCCTTTGTGTGCGTCGATGCTGGTGAACTCGATGGTGCCGTCATGACATCTTTTAGGGTCTTCCTTGTATTCTTTATGAACTCCTTCCGGGCAGTACCGGTAAGCAAGGCCATAATCTACCAGGTACACCTATAAATTTCCAAGCACCGGGACAGATTAAAGCCAGAATGACTGCATGCAGACTGCTTTAAAGACCAGAAACAAAATACTGCCACTTAAGGGTAAATTCACTGTAAGATTGTATCACCCCAAACAAGTCAGACCCTACATGCGAACAGCAGCAAAGACTTCATTCTAGAAGACTTCCTCTTTAAAGGAGAACGTTAGGTGACCATGTAGCTACAGCCCAGATAGTATCGCCTGACTCTGCACTCCTTTTTGGGTATGTGTCATACTTGTAATGAACCTTGTCCCTCAGTCTGCACATGGGCTAGAAACCTCCCGCTCTCCTTCGCAGGCTGAAAGAAAACGCAGCACAAAGCAAACCAGCAGCACTCGCCGCGCACAACTGCCACACCCGTGTGACCTGCTGCCTCCGCCGACACAGGCACGCCGGCCGTCTTCTGCACCTCTGCATCTGCACTTGTGAAGTCGTCCAATGTCAACTCACTCCATAAAAGTGTTCGGGCTTTAAAAATGATTTCAAGAACTTCTAGATGAGGCTCTCATCTACATTTAACTGTTATGTATTAAAGTCTTCAAAACTAAAACTAAATTTTAATGTTATATACACACGTGTCTGTGGGCATGCCCACATGGGTCTGACTAACATGCAAATCTAATAAACCTGGCTTTCTCCTATGCCACAGCATCATGTTACATTTCTAGTTCCGGGAGCTGTCTCACAAATGTGTACAGTTGGTCACAAGAGGGAAAGGAAGTAAAAATACGGAGATGGATATAGCCCAGACATCTAATACTAGGAAAATAACCCCATCTGAAGCACATGCCCAAAGAAAAACAGCTGAAAAATATTTCCGTGTCAACAAAAGGCAGTGTGTTTTAGTCAACTGCAAACTGAAATAGGTTGTATTGTTATGCATTATTTTATCTAAGTCCGTTCTACTTCAATTAATGGAAGCCTTATCGTTCAGGTCTTTAGCTCTGTTTTATTTGCTTTTAATCTAAAATGCAATGGCTGGAAATTCTGTGTCTGGCTTTAAGATTTCTCCATTAGCATGCTTTGGTGTAGCAACTTTCTTCCGTACATGTGTACAGATCCCTTATAGCCACCACAATGGAGATGGGGGCGGGGGTGCAAATATACGAGATGACAGAAAAGAGAAGCCAGAGGAAAGACTAAGCAAAGAGAAGTTAAAGACAGGTTTGAGGAAAACAGAAGTGAAGCAGGGACCACCGGCATAAACGCATCTGAAATGTTTAAGCAGCCGTTTCTCGCCCAGGATGAAGCGAGAAGCCGGTGCGCACACAATGGGGTAAGTGCAGCGGCCCCACAGGACTGACACAAAACGCCAACTGCACCTGGAGTGCCGAGATCACAGAAACAGCTACAATCGGAGCACGCACACCCCTCTGCTCCAACTAAACTAACTCAAAAAAAAGGTAAAATAACATAAGCTTTTCTCCTTTCCTTAAAAAGTAAAAATTACAAAGGAAATGCAATAAACTAAAAAAAAAAAAAATACAAATCTGAATTCCAAACACTCAGGGCACAGAAATTTAGACAGCTAAGATATTTGTGTAAACCAAATGATTTGAATAATCAACATGTTAAAGACCAAATTTTCCAAGTAACAGAACACTTACATTTGATGGATTTCCTGAACAAAGGAAATACAAAAATGACAAAGCAGACAGGCAAATATAATTCACTGGTGCACTATATAATTTTAAGCTTCCACCCCCAAATAGCTATTTGAAATTCATTTTGTATCACAAGCACTTCTTCTGAATATTATTTAGAGCAAAATAGCCCGCTTGATAAAGTGCCAACAAATTGCATCAAAAATGCAGAATGTTAACTAGAGAAAAGTGTCAAGAAGAAATATTATTATTACCACATCTACTTCAAAAAGTAAAACTTCTGCATGGGTTCGAAAGTTCACAGCAACCATATTTGTTTTCAAACAGGAGGTTTTAAACAGTAGAAATTACAGTTACAAAACTACCTGGTCAGGATTCTTGCAGCTCAGAAGAAGATTGGAGGCCTTGATGTCTCCATGCACATACTCATGCTCGTGAATGTATTCCAGAATGTCCAGCTACGGAAGCATCACAGAGAATGAATTAATGCAGTACCCAACACCAACCAGCAGAGGACCGAGCTTCGACTCAGGAGCTTGACTGGTTAAAAACAAGAAACACGTAGCTCACATACAATTCTTAAGCTTAGCTGCAAGACAGTTTTCCGAGAAAACCTTTTGGCATTGGCTTCATATATTTTCTGAAGGTCACTCCCAAAGCGATCCATTATCATAAACCTGTAACTGAAGATAAAAAAGACAATGAACAAAATATGACTCTGCAAAACTGACTTTGCAAAGAGCACTTTTCTGTCAAAGTAGTTTTCCAGGCAATGTTTAGGAAAAAGAAGAAACGAAGGCAGACCCCTGAAACAGTTTCCTCTAACCAGAAGTCTCAGGAGCCAGCTGCTCTCCTGTCCTCCCTCGGGAGGCCTCCTCCAGGTCTCCTGCAGTCCAAGGAGACACCTCGCCAGGGCAGACAAGGCCCACAGAGGGAACCCGCCAGGTTCACGCACGGTGAAGACAAACCAGTCAGAGTGAGAATGATCTCCCTGCTTTTTTCTCATAGTTAATGCATGTTTCTGGGTATCAGCTTCCTTCCTGCGATTGCTTTCCTCTCCTGTTCCTCCTAAGACATGAACTTGCTGGACGTGTCTCCTAAAACGGAGCATTAATCACCTCTAAGGTAGTGATTTACTTTTTAGGTTGAAGCCCTTAAGAACAATCATTTTGTTTCTTATAAAAATAAAGATATGCAAAAATCCTTACTTTTCCCTGCAACTGATTTGAATTAATAGGTACTCAGTGCTTAGAACAGTATCAGGATTATAAAAAATGTTATTTGCTATCACTATTAAATTATTTATACTGATTTCTATTTTCCCACTATTTGCATTGTTTTATTCAAATTTCCAGGAACATATATATAGATGGTTTTACTTTAGAGGAGCCACTTAGAAATAACTTTCATGTTATTACTCAGTGGTAGAAATTCTTCCCAGAAGAGTGGGGTGAAAATTTTTATGCAAAGTACAGAATCATGCCTCAGCAGACGTGGCTAACTTAGAAACAGTGAGGTGATTAAGGGGCTGTTTATGAAGTAGTTTCATAGATCAGCAGAGTGATCTGTGACTATAAACAAAGAACTACTTAATGAGCGGTATGAATGGAGCCCACATTGAATTAAGTATTTGTGGTTTGGTCCTTTTTCAGACTGTTAGTGGAGGCTGTATTTCTGTTACCCATACATTATCTTATACTAATTTTAGACTCATACCACTTACTTGTAAAAAACACCATGTGTACATGCCCACACAGTCTTGTCCCTCAACCTTTGAAATCAGGCAGTCAAAATTGTCATTCCCTCTTTATCTTAGAGGTCAAGGTACTGGAGACTCTTACATGAGCGAATACATTTGCCACTGACTAACTGTATGACTACGGGCAAATCACTGTACCTCTACAGATACTAATCATCTATTAAAGATGTCCACACAAGATGATCTCTGGTTCTCTTCCAGTACAAAAATGGGGAGAACTCCAAATTTTGTATTTGGCTTGTTGAGTTTCCATGTTAGCCCTGCCTTCCCTACTGCACATGTCGTACTGTGTTTTTATCTTAGAAGCCGACACCACATAAGGAAGTGGGATTCTTATGCCCTGGTGACGTTTATTCTCCCATGTTTAGTGTGATGGTCAAAAGGCTCCACTACTTACTGAAGGACAAATTATTTTCATCAGCGATCTCCTGCTATAAAACGGGGCTACGAGGAGGAGCGCCCACCCCCTCCGCTGATGGGAAGTGGGTGCGCCAATGCACCTGAAGTGCCCGGAGCAGCCCGTGCTCACGCGGAGGCTTCAGGAGACACCAGCTACTGTTGCTATGATGGCCGTGCCTCTCATCCCTGTTGGAAGATATCTTGATGCATTTTTAGTGTGGTCTTGGCTTTTCATGATTTATTGAGTGATTTAACTGAACAAGTCAGAATCTGGAAAACTTAACAATTAAGACAAACGTGGTCCTCCGAGCAAAGACGAACTGGACGACCGCGACCTGGTGCTACTTCTCGTCTTCACCATAACCCACAAAGACAGCGCCGTCACCCTCACCTCACACGCGAGGGAACGCGAGAAACTACAGCAGCCAGCCACAGCCTCACTTGAGGGAGTCGAGTGGAGCTAGTTCAGTGATGTTTAAGGGCATTTTTGTTGTTGCTGCCAACAATCCCTCTCCATCTCTGAACTCCTCAAGATCCCTAAGAGTCAGAATCACACAATTTAGTACTTAACTGTTCTGAAAGTTTCCATCATGTTTCATGTTAGCTTTTTCACACCAGACAGACTGAGGCCTCATAAAACGGAGACTCTACAGTGAAGAGATTATATATCTAACATGTAACACCAAATTGAGAGGGCTCCATTACACATAAAGGACGTGGAGTTTTTTGCTTGTTTATTTTTAAAGACAAAAAATGCAAGGTGCATTTGGGTTTGATCCCGCCTGTCATCTGGGCTCCGGGAAGCTGCCAGTGCTCGGAACAAGCCCTCCAGACGAGAGGCGCCCGTGCTAGCCGGGCCTCGCAGTCTGGTGCTGCAGAGAGCGGAGAGCAGCCGCAGCCCCTCGCTGGCCTGTCACACACGCGGCGCAGGGCCTGGAGGACGGCCAAGCAGCAGCGCCGCGGTGGCTCAGAGTGCGGTGGCTCAGGGTGCGGTGGCTCAGGGTGTACGTCTGCACTCAACCAACTGCACAGTGAGTGCCCAAGAGAGAAAGAGAAAAGCAAAACATGTACATTTTTACCTTTTTCCATTTTTATCATGTAGACCAGATCCCCAATACTTAGGAACACCCAGGTATTTCAGTTTATGGGCACGGATCCATTTCTGAACTAAAAATTAAAACAGATGCTTATGACTTCAGTTCTGTTAGACATAAATAATCTTTTAAATCATTAAGAGCAAAATTTATATACATAATAAAGTTTCATTTTTATTTACTCATAAAAAAGTAAAGTTGCTTTATAACCAATAAAAATGTAAGCATTTTGATTAGCCTACAATATTTTGTTAGCCTGCCCTAAACACTGTCTTTACAATGAAAATCTGCAACAAAACATTCTTAAATCACACCATAGTACTCTGAGTGCAATTAACATCCCCAATTATGTAAGTGTTTACTTGCTTCCACAAGATACTCTTTTTTTACCCCAACCTAAAAGTCTATACCTCATTCTACAAGTCCTCAGCCAGGAAATGAAACCCCAGGAGAGATGGAGGGCTGGCTTCCTTGAGACTGCCAAGCCTACACCATCCCACACGGAGACGCCCAGGGCCCAGGGCGGTGCAGAGTGGCAGGAAGAGGCCCTGCTCTGTGCCTTGGTAGTCTGTTCTACGTGGTCAGTCACGACACAGCAACCCCCAGCCCAGGCTATGTTCTCCAGAGTCCAAAAAATTACCCCAACAAATGTAGAGATCCTTGAGCTGTGCTCATGGATGATGGTTATTTCTCAACTTTTAACATTTCCTAAATTATATGTCACTGCTCACTTTGTTCTACATATCAATACAGGTACAATCTTCCACCACGCTCATTAAGAGATCAGAATTCTCCCATACAAATCTCATTTTAAACAGAACGTATCTGCAAAGTCAAAAATGAAGAATCATTTACAATAAGATGCAATGCTCTAGCCTCGGCACAACAAGCGACGGCCATGCTAAAGTGCAGACACACAAGTCCTAGATTTCTTACTTTGCTCTGGTTTGGCAGCTCGCTGGTAGAACTTCAACTCCGTAAAAAGGGGTCCGTTTTCACTGGGCTCCTTGAAACACAGGCATTAGTGAGTACTAGCAGCAGTTAAAATCACAGAGTTATTTTCAGCAAACCTTCAAAAAAGACTAACAAGTCGATTCCTCTTACCAAACAAGGTAGTTTTGATGCTTAAATTTATAACTATATTTAAGAGTAATTCAAACTCTGTTTCAGATGTTCTGATAGTCCGTAAGTCTTACATTTCTCTCCAGTTCCAATTCTATTATGTGATAAATTGTACGAAATTAAGCGTATGGCTCAGTCTTTGTAAAAGTTTAAGAAAAATATTTAAACTTATTTTATCTTCATTAAGTTTTCTTTTAAGCAAAGATGAGCAGCCACAGTAACAGTTTCACTGAGAAGCTACAAGACATTTCTGAGATTTAATAAAATGTCAATACTTGATTTAACCAATTAGTGGCAAAATCCCATTTCTTTTGTGTTTCTCACGACAATTAATACAGTTTATCAGGCCTGGCAGAAGCCAACCTGACCACAAAAAGAATATTCTGGAACTGAAGAGACCTAGGACTCTGGCCATTTAACTGTAGCCTCTCCTTTCTGACACTGATGCCCACGGGCCACACTAGGGGGCCCTGCAATTTACATCCTGCCTGATAATTGAAAATCCACAGGAAAATGGGGCTCAATAACAATTGTCTCCCACCAATTTAACTGAACTACATTCATTTCACATTGTAAGGGACATGAATGGTCAAAATTTTTTGTAAAGGGGTACATACTCACAAAAAGGTATTTGACAAACAAGAAGTATCAGCCTCTTGGAAGTCTTGTTTTGTTTTTAAAAAATATGAAAAGGTGGGAAAGATGTTACAATTTTGCGGGCTTTAAAAAAAATTATTAAATGTTTTAAAGAGAAAGGAAGCGAGGAGCTGGAGTGGGGTGGGGTCGGGGGGAGGGAGAGAGAGAGAGAGAGAGACATTGGTCTGTTGTTCCACCCCCACCCATGCATTCATTGGTTGCTTCCTGCATGTGCCCCAGGAAAGTGAGAGCCCTATCCAGCCAGGGCCACGTGGACTTTTTAAACATTAACTTTTGTCAGATTAAAATTGGTTGGTATTTATTTAGCGTTTGATATTCAGTGCTGGTATTATCCTGTTTATTGAGAATCCGAGAAAAAAATTTGAAAAGCAGTGAAAACTTCAAACGAGAAAACTAACATTCCTAAACTCATTTTAGAACTGCTTTTCTTTTAGGAAGTATGAAAAAAGTTATTTTGGACAGCATATCTGTGTAGCTGGAGTTCAAGGGTCAGAGGAGCAGTGGAAGTGGTACATGAGGCCCGTTGCCCTGAGAGAACATTTGTGAAAATACACCGTTTCCAGGTATGCATTTTGTGAATACTTAAAATGTGTTTTTTTCATTCAAGATACCCTCACTGTCATAGACGTGAATTTTGCTCCTCGAGGTTTAAATATAACCACTCTACACGCACAGTTCCAGTATCTCAGGTTTCTTGCAGGTTAGAAAAATAGGAACCCAAGTGAAAGAGTTCACAGGGCACCACTAAGCCAATCCTTGGAGTCAGGCAGGACTCTAGTTAAGACGGAGCACTGGCCAGCAAAGAGGCAACACACATGACACTCGGATCAGAACCTGAAAAGGAGCTTGCCTCGTGCGTGGCAGCTGAGTGCACATCCCAGCCCCACCTTGGAAGAGAACAGCACGCAGGGACCTGGCATGTCATCATCGTTCTTAAGAAACAGAGTTGAACCGACATACTAGGGTGTGAGGGCCCAATCCCTGATGTGCAGACTCAGCACCTCCAGGGCCCCCAGAACCTGCGGCTCCGGTTCCTGCAGCAGTGTTAGCTGGACAGACACAGGCACGTGTTTGGAGCTCATGGGGCTGAGAACAGGCTTCAGGAGGAGCAAAGACTCGGTGTAAGAAACAAAGAAACGGAAATTCAAGAGGACACATTTTGGTAAAGTTACTCTCCAAAAGCTAACTTTTAGAACAGCTCATTAATATAATTCAGGCTTGAAAGGGGTTTTCCTACGACAAATCCTGGCTTATTATCCATCGGTAGAAAATTCTGATTTATTCAATTTCAACCTATGTCATATCAAGTTTAATTTGCAGGCTTCCCTTCAGGCAATAATTTATTAAACTTACAATAATGAGAATCAACCACATAAATCAGGCCGTTACAGAGAAAACCTCACTACAGTGACGGCTCTCTGAGCTCATTTCATATTTTTCTAATCCAGGAAGACTCCATTATAACAGAATAAAGGAACTACTTCCTTGGCGCTACACTATAGCCAAAGCCAGCTATTTCTGTTGAAGAAACTACCTTAGCTCATAACGAAAATTTGATTAACATATTTCAAGTCTAAAGTACTTTGCCAACTCTGTAATAGCCAAGATTTAGAAAAGAAATCGGGACTGACATTTTAACTAGAATATCACTAAACGTTTCTTTAAGACTTTTAAGTGTCAAAATGAAGATGACAACAGAAAAAAAATTAAAATGTGATATATTTCAATGGCACCATCTAAAAGCAACTGGCTGCCATTTCAAAATGAAGCTGTATAAAGTTTCTCCTTCCTACCAAAAAATTACGATACATGAATTGAGAATTCAGGTCACTTCTCATAACATCAGTGAGGGAACATATAAACATCAGTCTGAAAACTCCTTCCCCAAGAACGGCAAGACACAGGCTGTCACTAGTTCACACTGGAAAGTGCCCACGGTACAAAGAACGTTAGGGCCCTAGACCCCGAAGCCTGGCCCACATGCCCAGCTCTCTCTCACCCACCGACACCACTGCAGGGAGGGCATGTGGTTGAAAGTGCTGGTTATCAAAAAGTCTGTAAACAAGAACTCACAAAAGAGAATTGTTTCTCCTTGCATCACCCAACTGACTATTATCAATCTACCATTTCTCCAGGCACACTCACTCCCAGAAATAAAACGCAGAGAGCATCTCAGCGCTCCCAAGTCGGAGACGAGGCTGCTGTCTCTGGAACCCAGGGCCGTGACTCCAAGGCTGCCCCACACCTCAGTGAGGGCGAACACCCTCAACCAAACCAGACCCGCCCATTGGGCAGGAGAGAGGATATATTCAGCATTTCCCTAAACATTTATCTTCAACATGTATGTCTTCACTTCGCTTCAGAGCCAACTGTAAAACACTGGGGGGTTAACTACAATATTTGGGGCTCTTTCGCAAAGCAAATATGCATGTTAGCAGCAACCACGACTGTGGACCTGTCTCCCGCATGAAGGGGAAAACCGGGTCAGAAGCACAGGACCCCTGCGTGCCCCCGACGAGGACCCCCAGCAAGGATAAATGGGAGCATACACACACGTTTCACCGGACATAACTAAGGCGCTCCATGCACTAGACCCTGCCAGCGGTTCTCAGCCCCGCTGCACCGGGCACCCTCCAGGAGCTGCGCTCACCGGGCCAGGCGCAGGCTCAGCTGCTGCATGGCGCAGGCGGAGCTCAGGGCCGCCGTCTGATACGCAGTTACATCACTGAGTTTCATGTCACATTAAAAAGCAATCTGCCTCTATTTTCAGCTTTTGCTGAGATATTTTTTCTCTGGAGACAAAATAGGTGCTCATTTTACAAAATTGGAAATATTTTGACATATATTCCTCACATATACAGCTATTTTACAAAACTTCTCCTATACTACAGTTTTCTATCTTGCCTTTCTTTTAGCAATTATGATATTTCCCCAGAGCAGTATTTATTCTTTGAAAACATGGTTTTTAATAGCTCTTAATGTTTTATGTGGCAAATGTTCATAAGCAGTTTAGACTATAACACTGAAAAGATCTGATACTCGTTTTATATGCTCATACTTGATGAACATCTCAACTGTTAACATTACAAAGCTCTGAGAACAGAAGAATTACAGTGTGGGCAGAGTCCAGGCACAGCCTAGCACAGGTGAAGGCAATTTCAAAATGAGCCTCCTGTCAAGGCACAGGCAAGAGATGGAAGCGGGCGGTTCACAGAAGTTAAAGAACAAATTATTCAAAAGAGTAAGACAGGCATTTAAGGACAGCTTAAGGAAAATGAAGTTTAAGACAAGGTCCTTACCATGACAGAACTGAAAACCTAGTTAGGGCGATGACCTGAAAACAGTTAGTGCCAGGAGCAGGTATCAGCGGGCGGAACGGCGGAACAGACGCGAACAGAACCAGTGCTACCAGAGCTGGAAGGAGTTCGGAACAGGCCGGCGTCAGGGAAGAAACAAGCAAACCGCAGTCACTAAAGTCTCCGAGAGACGACACAGAAAGTTGACAGCGCTGTTCCATGCACTGCATTCTTCGAGGACCACGGACAGACGGACGACGACACTGGAAACATTACCGAAATATTAAATGCGAAAGGGAAATCAACTGAATACTTACCGCTGTCCTGACTACAAAGAGGAGTGACACAGGCTAGAGGGGCCAACACCGAGTTGGGAGAGAGGAGAGGCAGATCACAGAACCAGGTTCGATAGCAAATGGCTAGAAACTCCGAAATGTACGGTAGTCTGCTACCTCAGCAGTTAGGGAACACTTGTTACGACACATACTTCATAACTCTAAGTAAAAAGGCGGTAAAAGTAAAGCTACACTGAAACACAACCGAAATCCTCAGAACTACCCACAACAGAGAAGAGGACCGTGCCTCTAAAATAAAACACAGTTTAAAGAAGCCCAGGTTCCACACCAGCCCTCCTCCCTCCCACGACCTGGACACGGCCGTGCAGGCCGACCAGCCGTGGGGCAGTCTGAAGGGAACGCATTTGTTGAACCTCCAGATTATGAGAAGTCGTGTGAGTCACCTTCTTTCTTCTTACAATGGAGACTTTCTAAAGGTCCTCAGAAGAAACTAATCTTACTCATGGATTCTAATATTTTAATTAATCAAATGCAGATAGTAGTCTGCAATTCCATGCAAGTGACCCAATTTAACAGCGGGATACTGTTCTACAACGAGGCAGCAGAAGACCCGAGTGGAGAGGCGCAAAGAAAAGTGGAATGGCGGGGAAACACGCCAGCGACACTTGGAAGTTATCAGCTTCCCTTCCACTTACGAACCTGACGGAGTAACTGGGCCCCAATTACCCCCCATAAACAAATGCAAAAACGGGACAATACAGGACACGACTTTCTGCCAGCAGACAGAACAGGCAGTGCAGAAGAGGGACCTGCAACACCAGAAAACAAGCGCGCCCACGGTGGCCCCGCCGTGCCCCAGAGGCAGCAGGGTGAAAGGAAGAGAATGAAGTCACAGCAGGGAACAACAACAAGAGATGAGGACTTTTTTAATTTAGAAATATCAAGGACTTCCCATCAAGATGGAGGTGTAGGCAAACATGCTTCACCTCCTCATGCACCCACAGAAAGAATTACGAATAGATCTCAAAACAAATAAACACCCAGAACTGTCAGGAAATCAAGCTGTATGGACGTCTGACAACCAAGGATCTAAACGGGCAACGATCATCCAGATGGGTAGGAAAGGGTAGAGACGCAAGGAGACAGACACAGTGGGGCGCTGAGAGAAGGCCGCCTCACACTCACGTGTGGTGGCTAAAAATCGGGAGGGCTACCTTGGCAGTGAGTGATCCTAGGCCCAGGCCAGACCACACAGCTCAGGGTCCCAGCGCCAGGAAGATAAATCCCCATAACTTCTGGCTGTACAAACCAGTGAGGGTTGGGGAGGCAGAAGAAACTGCCAGATTTTCAGAAGACTCTGCTTAAAGGTCCCACATGAATTTAAAATATACCCAGACACCTCCCCTCAGAGATTCAGCACCAGGCCAACAGCTGGAAGGGCATCAGTCACACAGGGCAAATGCTCAGTAACCCTCCAAAAGCCAGGCAGTGGCACTCGGTGGCACTGTCACTTCTCCAAGACCACCCCCCTACACACAGAGCCACAAAGCAGTGAAGCGGGTAGCCCTGCCCTTGCACTTACCTAAGACCCCACCCCACACAGTTTACAGGTGCCTTTTCCACAATGGGCCACACTACTAACACAGGGACTCAAAGCAGCTGTACCTGACACACAGAAACAAACACGGGGAGGCTGCCAAAGTGAGGAGACAAAGAAACATGGCCCAGAAAGAGCAGAACAAAACCTCAGGAAAAGAACTAAATGATATGGAGATGACCAATCTGTCAGATACAAAGTCCAAAACACTGGTGATCAGGATGCTCAAAGAACTCCTGGAGTACGGCAACAAAATAAAAACATCCAGGAAGAAATTAAAGTTACACTAAGTGAAATAAGGAAAAATCTACAGGGAACCCACAGCAGAAGGGATGAAGCTGGGATTCAAATCAATGATTTGTAACACAAGGAAGAAATAAGCAACCAACCAGAACAGCAAGAAGAAAAAGAGAATTCAAAAAATGAAGATAGTATAAGGTGCCTCTGGGACATCTCCAAACATACCAACATCTAAATCATAGGAATGGCAGAAGAGGAAGAACAAGAATTGAAAACTTATTTGAAAAAATAATGAAAGAAAATGTCCTTAATTTGGCAAAGGAAATAGACATATAAGTCCAGGAAGCACAGGGAGTCCCAAATAAGTAGGACCCACAGAGGACCACACCAAGATATATCATAATTAAAATGTCAAAGGTTAAAGATCAAGAGAGAATTTTAAAAGCAGCAAGAGAAAAGCAGAGTTACCTACAAAGGAGTACCCAATAAGACTATCAGCTGACTTCTCAAAAGAAACTTTGCAGGCAAGAAGGGACTGGCAAGAAGTATTGCAAGTGATGAAAAGCAAGGACCTACAACCTGGATTACTCTATCCAGTAAAGCTGTCATTTAGAATGGAAAGGCAGATAAAGAGCTTCCAGACAAGGTAAAGCTAAAGGAATTCATCATCATCAAGTCATTACATGAAATGTTAAAGGGACTTATTTAAAGAAAAGAAGATCAAAACTATGAACATTAAGATGGCAACAAATGCACAACTACCAACTGAACCAAAAAACAAACAAACAAACAAAACCCGAAGCAAACAACCAGAACAGGAACAGAATCAGAGACATAGAGATCATTTGGAGCATTATCAGCTGGGAGGGAGAAGGAGAGAATGGAGGAAAAGATGCAGCAATTAAGAAGTGTAACTGGTAGGTACAAAACAGACAGGAAGATGTTAAGAACAGTATAGAAAATGGAGAAGCCAAAGAACTTATATGCACAACCCACGGATATGAACTAAGGGGGTGGGGAGATTGCAGGAGGGAACAGTGGTACTGGGCGAGGCAGGAAAAAGGGGAGAAAATTGGGACAGCTGATATAGTATAATCAATAAAACATATTTTAAAATATAAATGAAAACTTAAACTGTTAAAAAAGAATGTCAAAAAAATTAAAAGCCAGTCTCCCTCACGAACAAAGACATAAACATCCTTAACAAACTATTGGCCGGTCAATTCAAGCATTACGTAAAAAGCACAATACACCATAACTAAGTGGAGTATATGTTAAGAATACAAAGTTAGTTCAACACTCAAATATCAATCAATATAATTGCCACATTAACAGAATAAAGAAGAAAAGCCCTATAATCCATCTCAAAAGATACTGAAAAAGCATTAAAAACCAAATAGCCAAACTACAGACTGAGAGAAAATATTTACAACACATATCTAAAAAAGGACTTATACCCAGAAGACCTCTTTTACCACTCAATTATGAAAAGCAAGAAAACCTGGTTATTAAAAAAAGAAAAAAAAAGTGGGATGGAGGGCCTGGCCAGGTGGCTCAGCTGATCGGAGCATCGTCCTGCGCACCAAAAGGCCATGGGACCGATCCGGTCAGGGCACACACAGGAGACAACTAATTGATGTCTCTCTCTCTCTCTCTCTCTCTCCCCTTCCTTTCTTCCCTCACCCCTTCCTCTCTCTCTAAAATCGATAAACATATCCTCTGGTGAGTATTTAAAAAGGTGGGGGTGACTACACTAAATCAACAACAACAATAAAAAAATTTTCTTACCACTTTTACAACATAGGGTGCATCGCTGCCCACTGACTTTGAGGAATTCTTATCAGCTGTTTGAAAAAAATGACATATAATATCAGAACAAGAAGTAGCATCATTATAAATAGACTGTTACTAACACTTTATATTAATAAATATTTAGGTGCATATATCTATAACCCCTTGACAGAATAAATTTCAGTCCCCAAATATGTATTTCAGGATATCGTTAAAATATATGTTATCAACTCTAAGACTTTCATGTTTTAACTTGTCTGAAACTGGAATGCATCTTATAATGGCTGGTATCTTCAATATGATCATCAATTAAGTATGAAAAACTCTAAGTTAAACCTTTAATTCAAAAGAATTCATGGCCTTTGATACACTAACATACACTGAGAATTACCGAGAGGATAACTGATGCAATTGCTTCACTTAATAAATGAGAGAATCGTTTCAAGGAGTAAGGAAAGAGGGAGCTGACGTGCCAAACTCACTAGTTGGGAGGGAAGAAAGCACACCCAGACTCGGGATGCTGACACGGACACTCCGAGCTGCCAGCCAGAACACTGTCACTGGGGCTGTCATTTCACTTCACGCAAATGAAGGAGCACGGTTGCCCTGGAACACTGAGTCAGGGACACAAGGTTGCCAGCATTCATTAAACAAGTACGATTACCAAGTACCTGCTACACGCAGATTTCTAAGAACCTGATTCAGCAGTGAACAAGAAAAAATAACCCCCACCGTTATGAAGCTAACGCTTCCGTGGCAGGACACAGACAACAACGAAAGCATGAACTCTGTGTGCCAGTGACGAGCCCTGTAGGGGAGACCGGGCAGCAAAGGCAGGCGGGCAGTGCTGTAAGAGTGCAAGAGAAGCCTCGCCACCCAGGTGTTGTCACTGGAGCTGCAGGCCGAACGCAGGGTGGGAACCAGCCATCCAATGTCTAGACAAAGGTCACTCGGGGCCACCGGCCCTGGGCCCTGGGCCCTGAGGTGGGAGGCTCTGACGTGTCTGAGGAAGGCCGAGAGCCACAGCAGCCGGAGAAGGAGTGAGTGCGGAGCAGGAACAGACCAGGAAAGCAGCAGGGAACAAGCACAATGAGCCCGACAGGTGACGTAAAGCCATCACTGGGAATGAGACGCAGAGGCACCAGGAGGTTCCGAAAAGAAGACTGGTGAGCTCAGACTCTGCCTTTAAAGAACTGTCCGACTGCTCTTCAGGGAATGGAGCATGCGGACAGGAAGCCAGTGCTCTGGGCGAGACGCGAGGGAGGCCTAAGCCAGAGCGGCAGCAGACAAGGCGGCGCTGAAGTGCCAGACTGTGGGCATATTTTCAGAAAGAGCCGATGGGCTGTGTTGATGAGCTGGACGTAGAGGCTAAGTGGGGAAAGGAGGTGAGGGTGACTCCAGGTCTTCAGTCCCAGCAACCGGAGAGAGGAACTTGCTACTTCCAAAGACGGAGAAAACCGCAGGAGTTGCTGGTACTTCGGGGGTGTCTAAAGTTTGAGATCCATATTAAATATCCAAGTTCAGATGTTAAATATGCAGCAGATATACAGGGTGGGGCAAAGGTAGGTTTACAGTTGTTCGTACAGAAATGCAGTAACTAGTAAACAGTAATACAAGAATAAACTCTCTCACACACTCACACCTGTAAACCTACTTTTCCCCACCCTGCGTAAGTCTTCAGTTCAGAAGAGTGATGGCCAGTTGGAAAATAAATGAGAGCTGCCAACCCATGAAACGGGAGGAGACACCATGGAGGTGCCTGCAGACAGGAAAGAAGACATCCCAGGACTGGTCCTAGGGCATGCTCACACCAGAAGCTGAAGGGATGAGGAGGGGCAGACAAAGGAAACCAAGAAACCACCAACCAGCTGGGAAGCAACGAGAATTCTTCAGTCTAAAGAAGAAACACCAGGTCATAAAGTTGGCTTATGGGCAGAAGGAAGAGCCAAGGAACACCACCAATTAGATATCGAATTAGTAACAAAGCAGCTTTTTTTAAAAATAAGTATTTAGTGTACAAAATATTAAATTGAGGATAATATACTAATAATACTGCACAATTCAAATGAGAAAAGAGGAGGAAATTCAATAATTCATTCAAACAATATGCACTACAAATATGCCAGGCACTAGGAGCACCACAAGAAGAGCTGTCCCATCATCAAGAAGCACATGTTTATTCTGGAAAGAAGAAAAGTAATTTCAACACAGCGTGGGAAGAACTGTAAAAGGATTAACACAGAGGGACCATAAACAGATAGTGCCCACCCTAAACTCAGCTTTGGGAAATCCAAGTAAAAGGAGCAACACATCCAAAGATCAAGAGGCAAAAGGCAGCATTACAGTCAAAGCAGGACTCTGAGCAGCTAGGAGGGGTGAAGATAAAGTTACAGAGAAACCAGACTGTATGAAGTGTCTTGCATGCCATTCCCAAAACTTTGGCACTTAACCCGAAGATAACCAGGGACACATTAAAGACATTCACACGGAAGGCCATAGGAACTGATTAGCAGGTGAGGCCACTCAAGTCACAATACCAATGGGATGCCAGGGGACAAGGCTGAGCAGAGGGGATTCATTGCTACAATGAGCATCCAGACAGGACATGACAACCGCCTGCACTGAGAAGGCAGTGGCAGCAAGGAAGGAGAGAAATGAGTGGTCCGAGGAGCCCCTCAGTTAAAGTGACAGAACCCAGTGAGATGCCAGGGGTGGTGGTGAAGGGACACCGGAGAGTGCCGTGCCCTCCCAGTGTCCAGGCCTGGGGAGTCACTTGTTCAGATAACCCTCCCCGCCACGAGCGGCTCAGGAGAGAGAAGAGGATGATACGAGTTTTAGACACACCGGTGGGACACGGTGCAGAGGTCCCCTGTAGGCCACTGGCTAGGGGCCTGCCCTGAGGAGATCGAGTCCCCGGCAAGGTCAGGCCCTGATTTGCAAACCTACAACGAAGAGAAGCCATGGGACTGGGTGAGGTCGCTCAGAGAGGACCTGCAGAGTAAGAGTGAGCCAAGAGGGAAGCTAGAGAAGGCGGAACACCTACGGAGACAACTGGGCACACCCAGAGCGGTAGGTGGGAAACCCGAAGTGAAGGTATGTTGTCAGGAAGACAGCGGAAGCGATTTTCATGAGTGTGAAACTGAAACCATGTCAAATGCTGCAAAAGATATCCAAAGAAAACTCAAAAGCAACCTGGTTACTTCGTGAGCAGAAACTGCTGGTGATTTTGACTGCAAAATCGTGGTGAAACTGGAGGCAGTGCTGAAGCAGTCCCTTCCCCAGACTCACCAACCCAGTTCTACAGAAGCGGGGTTTCAGCACAAATGAAACTGCTAGCACTCATGCAAAACAAGTTCCAAATTTGCCAAAGGGTTCACGAGCAAAGTAACCAATGAAAAATTAAGAGCCTGCTTGTTTAAAGACAAGTCCCCATTCCCACTATGGGACGTCCTGATCGACACATTCAGCAGAGACACCTTACAGAATCTGCTGTATCTAAATTACAGGTCAAAACCATGCACCTGGCTAATAAAGCTACTGACCTTCCACGGTTTATGAGGACCTCACCTTAAGTCAAACACAGCCTAGTTCACCGGAATGGGTTTGGCTCTGAACAAAACTGAAGAATCAACACCTGTTTCCTATTAACCTAGAGGAATCACACTTACAAAATACAGTAAAGCAGTGGTTTTTAAGCTGTTTCGTGGACATACCCCACAGACCAGCTAACAGACTGCATGTGGCCCATCAGACCTGGAGGAGGCTGAGTGAGCGCAGCTGCGCCTTTCACCATGGCAGCAGCCTCAAGCTTTAGCATGTGTGGGCCGACACAGTTTCTGATTGGCAGGTCTGGGGTGGGGCCTGAGAGCTGGCCGTTCAGACAGGTCTCCACTGGATGCTAATCTACACTATAGCACTGGCATTCTGAGAGAGATACTGCATCAAAGATAAAGGGGGTTCCACTACTAAAAATAAAATTATATAAACCTCTAGGCAGAAATTAAATAATGAATTAAGTGATGGACTAACCAAATCAAGATTAAAGGTGAAAACACAGAAAATTTAGAGAGAAATATCAAAAGGAAACATGAAATGCATTATATCATTATAATGTTCTTGATGAAGCAGACAGCTTTAGAAGTAATCAGGTAAAATATTTTTTACATCAACAATTTAGTTAACCTACAGAATCTCAGAGTTCCACAATGGGTCCATCAAAATTTCAAGGTAAATATGCTAACAGTATATTAAATCAGGCCTAATGCAGTTTCTAGATCATTTTCCTAATTCCGTGATAATGACTATTAGAGTTGTATAGAAAGAAAAATAATCTACATCTGTTAAAGATCTGAAAATTGTCAAATTAGACCAAAACAGAGAAGTAAATCCTAATTGGAAGAAGGTAGGAAAAAAATCTATATCACTTTCTTTGGGTCACAAAAAAATTTAAGATTATACGTAATGCCTTAAAAATCTAGAGCCACAGTGCTCACTAATGACACTATTACAGATATTTTACCCTCTTTTTCCAGCGTGACTAAAGCAACTATCTTCTCTGCCACTCCTGCGTCAGAGATGCATTTCTGCCTAATCACATAGTATTAAAGTGACTGTAGATTAGGGACATCCTATAAGAGCTCATGACTGAGAAACTATTTTGATGAGAAAGTATATAAACTTTGGCCTGACAAATCATTAGAAGTAGTCCTTCTCTTACCAAGATATATACAACCAAAGCCCCCTCGGCCGATGGGTAACCCGAGCTTCCACTCCTTCTTGGACATGTCGGTGACGACCTCCCCAGCTGTGAAGTCTTCTGCAAGACGTCTCTTGGCAGGGCCCTGCCTTCCAGCCTGAGCTGCTTTAACACGAGGCATTTTCACTGAAATGGAAAACAAAGCAGCACTCAGAATTATAACCCTGGAAGTGTTCAAAACATTTTTCACTAAGGAAAGTTTCCATGCAATACAGATGCTATTTAAATTCCTACTAATTCTAAACCTCAAAGGACATCTGTTCTAATTTATAATCCTGTTTGATTATCTCTTAATTTTGGAGAGAAAACAATAAATAAAATGATCTGTACAATTACTTTCAAGAAAATATTTAGCTTAAGTGCCACTCAACAAAAAAACCTCTCTCTCGAAGCTGAGAGGGGAAGGTGCACCCAGCTAGAACGCACACTTCACTGTAATGCAGTGAGTTTATGGAAGTCCACACCAGCGTGATAAGAGCATAGTATACAGACTGAAAGCACAAGACAACACAAAGGGAAAAGGAACAATTTTCTGAACTTAAAAATAATGTGAAGATCAAAATAAAAGGCCAAATCACATACATAAGAAAAATCAACCCAGGATAATCATCACTAAGATACAGCTTAATAAAATTACTAACCTTAATAGTAAAAGAAAATATTCATTGAGCACCTAAGCCAAGGAAAAAAAGGTATTTCTATGGAAAATAAAATCAGATTGTCATCACTCTGACAGCAACACTTTACGCCAGGGAAAAAAAATGTAATGTTATTTAAGACTTGAGGATAAGAAACATAAGCTGAAGATTTTATGCTCAGTTAAATTTCAAGTATAAAGACTTCAAAGTGTTATCAACATGAAGGAGGGAGAATCTACCCGAGAACAAGCCTCGGATGCCCAAAATGACTTCCACAGGAGCGGCTAGTGAGCAGCACAGACGCTCACTCGAAGAACCTGAGCCTCACAAAGCAGTGAAGGGAAGAGTGGAACCCGTAACGGGGGTATGTTCTGACGGTGCAGATGCAGTACAACTGTGGAAACCAGAGAACATATGCAAAAAAGCCATTATCCAGTAATTATATTGTGGTGATACTTGGTTTTGTTAACTAAGGCTACTGTATACACAAATGTGGAATAATGCAAATGAGTAATTTTGTGATGTTTCAGTTCTATCATATCCCTGCATCCTTAAAAATCAGGATTCAAATATGGAAGGAAGAGAATTCAAATGAAAGACAGAAGTAAGGTTAAAAATGCTATATACTAGGAAATATTTTTAACTCGGATGGCATCTTATCTTTTACAAAAACCATACACGCACACACTTTTTTATTTCCTAACCCCATTCCCCAAAAAGATTGAAAACAATAACCAAACCCAGCAGCAATGAGTATCCCTAGTATACAAACTGTATTCTTGAAATACCATCACTTGTTCAAAGAAACGAGGTGAAGAAACAGCTGGTTCCAGGCCTAGAGCTGCAAACGCGCAAGACAGACCTGGAACACCTGCGGTCCGCGGATGTCGAGGAAGCCATCAAAACACCGCAGCTGCTCAACTGTGTCTAAGAGGCCAGGCTGAAAGACGCTCCCACTGACCAAAGACGGGCCAGTCTGTGCCCATAAGGACAACCACCACAACGGATTAAGGCATAAAATGAGTAACTCCTAGAGTTTATAACAGTAAGAAACCCTAAATGGTCACCTCTAGAGGGTAATAAAAGCATGTCCCCTTTCTTGCTAATACAAATTGTACTACTGGGTAACCAACAGAAGATGAAGAAAAATTTCTCCTTTTAGAAAAATGTCAGCTAATAAATGACTAAGAACAGTTGGGTTAATACCATTTCTCCCTCCTAATGACTTAATAAATCCAGACATTGAGACTTTACAGCTACTAACACCAAAATACAAGAGATATCCAGGCACTATATGCCTCCTGATAAAAGAATACACCACTACCCATGAAGCAGTCTTGCCAAAAAAGGAAGAAAAAATACTTAGACCCTGAATCTGACCAAGCCTACCAATTTGCAGGCTCTGAAGGGAACACGGAACAGGGTAAAACAGAAGGCAGGGAAGCACAACCCTGACTGTGGGAACCCCACAGCACGTGGAATCCATTTCCTCAACAGAGGAAAGAGAGAAGACATGGGGAGAGAAAAACAAGAGTTACAAAGACTTAACGGCATACGTAAACCAAAACAACCAAAACTAAACCATGCAAACATAAGCTAGTGTTTAGGCACGCACACCTGAGGATGAAACCACAAAGACAGGGCAGTGACTACCGCAGAAGACCAAAGGCACCCTGGAATCGCACAGCAAGGCTGTGGTCAGGGCGGGGCACACGGATGGTGAGGGTCTGTTTAGGAAAGTGCCTGTAATTCAGTGTCTACATCTGCTTGACATGGTTTTCTGTATTGTTAGTTTATGGTTTTATACATTAAAAAATTACTGTTCCTCTAATAAGCAATCATGAAAGAATCAAAACTAGAGATCTTTTCATACTCCATAAGCTTGTCCAACCAACCACACACACACACACATACACACACACACACACACACACACACACACACAGAGGAAAGGAGAAGGCTCTCGTAGCAAAGTCTGTACTTCATTTCCTCCGAACTACTGGTTCCCTTTTGCTTTTTTGAGACACTTATACATTATATTAAAGAATTCAGAGCTTTTTGTGTTGCAAATAGCCTTCCCAATTAATCTGCCTTTCCCACTGTTGACTTCAGCCTTTGGATTTTACATCACCCTCAGACCTCCTCACCAGTCAGATTACTTTTTTCCATTACCTCCCATGTTTTCTCTTATGGTTTCATACTTTGCTGGTAAAATTTTGATCTGTCTACATTTATCACCATTACCTCCCATGTTTTCTCTTATGGTTTCATACTTTGCTGGTAAAATTTTGATCTGTCTACATTTATCATGGAATAAAATCCAAAGGAAAATCCAGCCTTTTCCAAATGTTTATCCATTTTTTTTTCCTCAAGAGATCCAGTGTTCAAGGAACTTCTATCATACCAACTTAACTAAGCACAAAGTTCATTCAAAGTTGTTCAATGTAGGTCCTAGATTACCAGCAGCTTTACAAACTAAAAGAAGAAAAAAGAGGAAGAAACATAGATGCACTTAACTAGTACATGACACTGACTTTCTGCGTGGGGGGGGGACCTCTCTCACTCTTCGGTTCGTTCCACAGGAATGCGAGGAAGTCGTTGAAATACACTCTGCTGCCCTACAGAAAGGCCAATGTAACACAAACTACTTCTTTTCAATGGCCCTAAATGGCCCTGGCTGGTGTGGCTCACTTGGTTGGGGCATCGGCCCATGAAGTGAAAAGTTGCAGGTTCAATCCCCACATGCCTGGGTTGCGGGTCCCCACTCTGAGCACTTAGAGGCAACCAATCCATGTTTCTCTCTCATGGATGTTTCTGTCCCTCTTTGCCTCCCTTCCCCCGTCTCTAAAAATCAATAAGCATGTCCTTGGGTGAGAATAGATCTAGATGATAGATATCTAGATAGACAGACCCTCAATGAAACTCCCTTCATCCTGGGGCTTTCCGTGGAAGAGGCAGAGGCCTCCCAGCCCCTACAATCCAAGGCAGGGCTCAGGCAGTGGTGGCCGTGCCAGTGCTCAAGGGCCGGCTTCTGCTGGGGGCAGGGGGGAGTAACAGTGAGTGAATAAACCTTTGGCCAAATAACACATCTTTTAAAATGCTGAGAAACATAAAAGACGTAAGCATGTATAGCCAGTTTGCCACTGACTTGAACAGGGCAATTCAAATAATAACCATTCCTACAAAAAAAAAAAAAAAAACATACATAAGAATGGTTATAATTGTTGGAGCATGCTGCTGGATTCTACTTGCTATTATTTTATTTAGGAATAAAATGGATATTCATAAGTGAAATTTTTCTGCAGTTTTTCCTATCTTTATCTATTTTGACCTCAATATTATGCTCACTTCATAAAAAGACTTTAGAAGATCTTCCTCTTTTAACACCACGCAGAGAATTTAAACAGCATTTATATGATCAGAGCCTCAAAGGCCTTGAAAACCTTGGCTGTGAACACCAGACACCGTGAGTGCGGGTAAGGGAGGGGGCACATGGCACCTCGTTCCCCGTGCACCAACCGCTGCACCCGCGTGAAATCTGACACGCGGCAGCTGCCACCAACTGCTCTCCTGCGTGCCGACCTCAGAGAGATGAACACAGGCCCACCACGACACGGGCACCAATGGTGACAGCAGCTCTGTTCCAAACAGCCCAACACTGGACGCTCCCAGGTCCTCCCACACAAAGAGATACATGACAAAATGGGTAAGCCTCCCAGACAGTGTGCAGAAAGGGAAGCCACACACCAGACAACAGGCTGCGTGACTCCACTTCCGTGCGGTGTGACAACAGACAGAACTCAGCCATGACGACGGAAGTCAAATAGGAACACCATTTGGGGAGGACACGACTCAGAGCTGGCAGAGGAAAGTTTCTGGGGACAGAGTGATGCTCTGTATCCCAACCTGGCATCTTCAAACAGTGTGTTCTCTTCATAAAAATTAATCAAGCTGTATGTTTATGTTTTCCATTGTTTTTATTATGTAAAATTAGCAATAATTTACATAAATCATTAGTGTTATGACAGTTAGGTTACAGTCAGGAGATAAAAAATACACAAGTAACATAAACAGGAAAATTCAATGTAAAAATTACTATCGGTAAAAGGTGGCGCACTGCTAATGGGCTGAAAGGGAATGCTAGGCCGTGCAGGCACAGCCAATGCAGGAGGCTGTTACTCCCTACGAGGCTACCGGGAACACACAGAAAGGAACCCTTCGTGGACAAGCTGCGGCTCCTGCTCGCTGGGTGGCAGAGTTCTCTGGGGTGCCAGTGGGGTGGAGCTGGCCCAAAGGACTCTACCCACTGGGGTGCTCTGGGAGCAAGAAGCTGCCTACTGGGGTGCTGAGGAATGTCATGAAGAGGAAGCCTGGCTGGCAGCACACCTAAGACGGAAAAAAACAAGCACACTGCAACACGAGAGAAGCCCCTTCCGCCTTGCCGTGCCCCTCCCTCACCCGCTAGTGACAGAGCCCAACGCCGTGCAGAAAAGGGAAGAGAGCTCGCAGGGGCTAACTCGAGTGCTGCCTCGAACACAGCAGAGGAAGGTGAATTCGGAGATGGAAGGCAATGCACTGATCGCGTGCACGAGACTGAGCAGTCTGCCGTATGCACACACACCTGGCGACAAGCAGCCGGACCAGGACACACAGAACACCTGCATCACACCAGCAGGTCCCCTCGAGCCCTCCTCCTGCCAGCATCCACCCACTCCTCTTCTCCCAGCTCACTGGCAGCCCCTCAGGGCATGCCGCTCACCTCAGAGAACACAAGTCTGCCAGCGTTTGAGCTGTCTCAGATCCGAGTGTCCCTTTCCAGCACCCTCCTCCCATGCCCCTATCTGACCTTCACTGCGTCTGGCAGCCCCTCTTGTTCAAGTTACGGGGTTACTTCTGTCAAACTCCTAGTTTTAGAGAACGTGAAATCTGTGTTTTCCAATCTCCTTGTTCCTTTTCAGGTGATTTCTGAAAATGAAGAATTATTTAAAACCAGAAGTCCCTGCTAAAAACCTGTGATAACATAACCATACCATTTGCTTCAGCAATTTAGTGAATTTTCTAAAGAACTTAAGCTTTGGCTGGTGTGGCTCGGTGGACTGAGCGCCAGCCTACGAACCAAAGGGTCGCAGGTTTGATTCCCAGCCAGGGCACAGGCCTGGGCTGTGGGCCGGGTCAGGTCCCCAGTGGGGGGCGCACCAGAGGCAACCACACATTGATGTTTCTCTCTTCTCCCTCCCTTCCCCTCTGTCTAAAATAAATACATGAAATCGTTAAAAAAAAAAAAAACTTAAAATACTAACTTGAATTAAGCAATTACATCAGTACATTACAGGTTTCTTCTAAAAACGACCCAACACCTACTTCAAGATTTCTAGGACAGAGTGCACTGGAGGGTGCACACCTCGAATCCCTGCATGGAGCCTCTGCCCCCTAGAGCAGAGAGAACCCACTCCTGGGAGAGCCGACCCAACAGCGATGTCTCAGAGGGAAAGTGCGCCAGCCCACGCAACCCACTGCACGCCCCAACCGCCATCCCATCCACGTTAGAGATGCAGGCGTGAGGGAAAGCACATCAGCATGCGAAGCAGCACTGCCCTGCGCTGAAACCACTCACGGGTACACTCCACATTAGCATACCCACCAAAATTTAATTGTAAACAGAGTGATTATGGTACTAAGGTTATTAAATATACAAAGCAAGCTTGGAACTATACATATTCAAATAGAATTTCAGTGGCAGATCAACTTTTATATCAGAAACAATACCCTAATTAATAGTCAGCTCTGATAATAAAATGGTCCTGTTTTTCAGATAACATTCCAAAAAAGTTCTGCCATGAATATTAAAGTGTTATGAAGAGAGTTTTTAAATTTCAATAGCTATATTTATCACAATATGGTACTGTATTTAGACAACTGGCACTTTTCAAGTCCTGGATTCAAATTTGGAGCAATTTCTTTTTTTAATCTTCTGTTGAAGAGACGAAAAAGTCTGAATAATTCCAACAATTCCACTCACACTTAGTGAGCACTACAAACCCACCACACCCCGACTGGAAAATTACAGCACTGTGCAAAGCTTGTTACACACCAGACACTGAGTCACACATTTTCCCTGAGACAGGTGTGCACGAAAGTTCCTCTGAGAGGGCCGTGGACTCATGAGGCTTCCTTTAAAATCCTGAGCGTCACTGGTGCTTTCAGCCTGCAGACACGTGGACTCGGGAACACTTCTGCACACGGGACTAGTCCCTGTTCCTCGAGCACGGCACCAACAAGGCCCCATCTCCCCTCTGCACAGTATGAAGCTGCCTCTCGCCCTCCCCCGTCTGCGTTTACTGAAGCATCCCCACACCCAAACACCTCTCCTCCTCAGCCGGACATGAGCTCTGGTTTCTCCCCTGTTCTTACCCCTTAGAGTGTCTGATAAATGTTCACTGCAAGCTTATAAGCTCCCTGAAAAGAAACTGTCCCGCAATGCAGTGCACTTGGTAGGAATTCAAACATTGTGTTTTTCTGACACAGTCTCTGTGAGTGTGAGTGGTTTCTTTCCTCGGAGTTCCTGCCATCTAACTTCACACTTGATGAACGTCACCCAACTGCAGTGGGTGCTGTCACTCTTCCACAAGTCCAGCAACTAAAACCCTCCCACGCTCCATAAGGACTATGTCGACCTCTGTTTATTCTCCTCAAAACTAGAATCCACCTTCCTGACTCACAATTCTCAAAAGATGACTCACCTCCTAGTTTACAGGAAAAAAACAAAAACACAGAAGCTTCAGGTGGGAATTCCCTACGTTACCAAGACCCAAAGCTACAAACCACCTGCCCACCCCCCACCCCGCAGCGCAGCCCAACTCCGCACCCATCCCATCCGCCTTCTCTGCAGCCCCCCCAACGTAGGAGCAACCCTCCTCTACCAAACACCAGGCCGTTCTCTGCCTTGTACCCCACCTCCTCAGAACGTAACCCAGTAATAATTAACCTTTGCTCACTCAGCACCCTTCAACTGGATCCTCCCCATCACCTTTTAAATATGCTCATGCCTCACCCAGTTTTTAAACGTTTTTTAACCCCCCTCTACTATCATCCTGACTCCTCCCTTTGTCTTAATAACTGTCTGTACTTAGCTACATCTCCCTCTCCCCCCCCCCCCGCACCCTGCAGCCCCCTCCCTCTGGACACCACCTTCAGGGTCCACTCTGACCCCCTCGCTAAGGGCGCTGAATCCAAATGACACTTGTGATCATCTCACCGCCCGGCTCGCACTCAGCAGCTGTTCACTCCTCCCTTCCTGAGACACTCTCCCTTCGCCGTCACAGTACAGGACCCCTGGTTTCCATCCTCCTGCTCGGGCCACACGCAGTCTGGATGCTGGGGAGCGGGTGGGGGGCACACACACAGCGGTGAGTGAGAGCTTGCTCTTGCAAGGCGCCTGTTCCACTTTTTGTAGTACTAGTTCTCACAGCAAGAAACAAGGTCAACTACAAATTTATGAAGACAAGTGGCGGTATGTTCACTCACTCGTTCCCTCATACACATCTACCGGTGATCGGCCACGCACCCAGCCCTGCTTCGGACACTGGGGGAAACGATACAAAGGTTCTGCCCTTTGACACTTACATTCCACCAGAAAGAGGCAGATAACAAAAACAGACATAATGGATAAATGATCTAATGTTTTGAAAAATGTAGTGCCCTGTTGAAAAGTGAAAAAGGAAAGCGGGGACAGAGGGCAGAGAGCGCAAGGCAGCAGGGGTCAGCTCGCAGCATTCACTGAGGGGTTGTGGCCGGCCCCGTGGAGAAGGTAAGATCTAGGCAAGGACTGGAAGGAGGTGAGGACGTAGGCTATGTGAGCGCCCAGCGCAGGCGACCAGGCAGAGGGTGAGGAGCACACATGCCCTAAGGTGGAGGCATGCCAGGCAGCTGAGGAAGGGTCAGGAGGCCAGTGCAGCTGGTGTGGGGGCACAGGGACCGGGAGGAGGGGAGGCAGAGAGCTCAGAGGGACAACGGAGCAAGTGTGTTCAGAGGCCACTGCAAGGGTTCTGACTTCTGCAAAAGGGTGAACATACTTCTTTTGGAACAGGTACTGTATCTATATTTAAATTCCCAACACCTCGATCAAAATAAAAATCATACTCTGAACACTTCAGGCAAGAAGAATTCTCTCTCAGAACAATGTCTGTCTCACTGAAGTCCTTACATTTTTATAGTTCTTGCTAACATGTATTATTCCATTCTCAAAATCCACTCCATCTATAGACTGAACGATATAAACTTTATACGAATCCAAAATTTTGAGTGTCTTTTATCACTAACATCACCTCAGGGCAGGAATTGGGTTTGTAAGGGATCAAATTCCATTCCTAAAAGCAGAGAGGATTAACCCTATGGGCTGCATGGGGCCCGGGATGGCTATGAATGCAGCCCAACACAAAATCGTAAATTTACTTAAAACAATACTTAGTTTTATTACTTAGATAGGTACATTTTCTATACCAGTGATCACAAATTTGGGACCTGCTCGATGATTTTAAAAGATTATTGAAAGTGCCGCTGCAAAATCAGGGTTATTATGAGGACTTCTTTGCTTATCTGTGGTGACACATATCACAAAAAATGCACACAGACCGTTCTTTTGTTCATCAGTTTTCATTAGTGTTTGTGTATTTAATGTGTGGTCCGAAACATCTCTTCTTCTTCCAGCGTGGCCCAGAGACGCCAAAAGGCTGGGCACCCTGGATTATACCCTATTCTCCTTTCACTTAAATTGTACACTGTTCGGTAGCACTGTACCTGAGTAAATGGTTTGCAACTTTTTAACAGGAAACATAAAAACTTTTCCTATGCTATGCCCCTTT
The DNA here is from genome assembly GCA_004024845.1 of Tonatia bakeri. Classification (NCBI taxonomy): domain Eukaryota; kingdom Metazoa; phylum Chordata; class Mammalia; order Chiroptera; family Phyllostomidae; genus Tonatia; species Tonatia bakeri. The sequence goes on from PVIA01007872.1 coordinate 47,344, forward strand.
TTAATGTAATGTAACAATAATACTGACCCCATAGAAATCTACATTATTACAATGTGTAATGCCTGCTCCATTAATCCATTTGCTCATCAAATATTTATTGAGCACATATTCTGTGCCAGAACTGTTCTAGAAGGTGGGAATAAAGCAGTGAACAAATCAGACAAAAATCCCCGCCCTTGCTGAGTTTATATTCTTATTCAGGAGACATAATTTTTAAAAAATTAAAACATGCTATGTCCAACACTAAAAATTGCTAAGAAAAAAAAATAAAGTAGGGACTGGGGAGTTGGGGGTGGTTTAAAATTTAAAAGATGACCTGGTAAAACCTCCCGAGAAGGTGACATCGAAATGAAGACCTGAGAATACAGTGAGGGAATCTAGCCATGCAGTTACCTGTTGAAGAGCATCGTACCCTGGGGGAGGAGCAAGTGCAAATGCTCTGAGGCCCTGCCTGGTCTGTTCTAGAAACAGCAAGGCGGCTGGCGCAGCTGCCAGCTGACTGCCGTCCGAGATGTGGCGGGCACATCCAGCACGTGGGCTACTGTAAGGACACTGATTTTAACTCTCCACGAGAGGGAAACCATGGGGAGGTTCGAGCAGAAAAGTGGCATGCTGACTTGCGTTTTTAAAGCTCGCCCTGGTTGGTGCATGGAACAGACTGGGAGGGGGCAAGGCAGAAACTACTACCAGTTACTACAGTGGAGTTCCTATTGGAATAACCAATGGATCAGTCCTTCCTGAATAGTAAGAAGGTCAAGTTTCTGAAATACTGCACTGACTTTTAACCACTAAATGGAGAGTCACAGAATAACCTAAGAGGTTTTCTTATATTCTTTTAACTTTACACAAACTACCCCACAAAAAACAAGTTTTCAGTGCCAAGCAGAAATAATTGATATCAGTGTCGGATGGCCTAGGAAACATGCTAATCACCTTTCTCTCAAGTTCCTCAGCTCTATCTTTATGGCATTTTAGTTCACCAAGAAATTGAACACGTGAACTCACTTACTCCAAAGGCATTTATGAAACATCTCCGAAACACGTTCCGGAAACTGTACGAGGGGCTGGAAATACAAACTGACGGAAATGCAGTCTCTGGACTCAGGAAGCTGTGCAGGCCGCACGCACGAACACCGTCTCCCAGTTGCCGTGAGACCACATCACCAGCTTCACTGGAGAGTCAATACAAAGCCCTCCAGGTAAAGACTGCTTCTGAATCCCTGAGAAAGCTATCTATTAAAGACGGAGAGCAGCTGTAGACTTCTAATCGAACTCTTAGTTTCATGGTGAGACAAAGTGCCTCTTCCAGTGATGGAAGATTTCAAGGTATTTAGAGCTCCGACTCCTGTTTCTTCTTTTTCAATCAGAGCCAGAAACGCAGCGCCAAAGTATAAACCGACCCGCGTCTGAGGCGGCATTTCATCATCGCAACCGTCCATCAGACTGCCTGGGGACCCCAGACAACGAAGGACCCGCCCACCACAGCCCCAGCATCCGAAGGCATCCGCGCTGCACGGAGCTGCGATGCTGGGCCAGCCAGCTGACCAGGGAGCTCTGCCCGGTGCACGTGCCTTCCTTCACTAACTCATTCATTTCGGTGTAACAGCTCTAGGACTTACAACTCTACCGGACTAGATAATTTTAATAAGAGTCCCTCCAGTCATCTTAGAAGTTGGGTAAAATATACAAATTAGTGTATAAATGCCAGAGGAAGAACCAAAAACAAAAAATCGCCCATTTCCCACCCCATTGTATCCCGAGCCAAAGTCATTCATTTGTAATCCTAACTTATTTGGGATTAAGAATTACATGTATTGGTGCAGGCAGCTTCCTGCCAAAGTACAATGAGTTCAAGAATAAAATCAAACGAGAGGTCATCCATCAGTCAACAAAGAACTTCATCACCTCTTTTGCTAAATTTTGTCAGGAACACTTTGAAAGCAATACATCTAAAGACAATTCTACAAATGAGCCAGCTAATCAGAAATTGATTAATGCATTTGAGTAGAGCAAAGAAATCATGTGAAAAATACCACTTTTATATAGCCAATTCCCAGTAATACAGAGAGTCTTCATGTATTTACAACATTTTGTCCACACAAACCCTACCACTGAGACAGAAGAGCCACAGGAATAAAAATATACTCATCACCAACACCATTTAACATAAAAAGCTGAGCCACAGAAGGTGAGCTGTGAGTGCCTACCAGGGGCACCCAATCAGTCCCCTGGTTTCACTCAGAGACCCACGCAAATGAATAAAAATATGAGAAACATTCACAGTACACGGTACCTTTCATAACATTAACGAAATAAGAGTCAAATATGACACAACAAACCACAAGATTACAGAAGTGAACCTCGAGAAATATGGTTCTACAAATTCATAGGTTTATTCCTGAAAAGTTTAAGTGAAACTCAAACTATGACACAATCTTTGAAGCAAGTGTCACACTCGTCGTGTTTTCACACCTAAGCTGGAAAGAACCAGGTGAGGACTCTCGCATCTAACTCTGAAAAAGGAAATGAGTATCTCCCGAAAAGAAAACTTTCTTCCTGGCCACAATTATTTTTACTTGTATTAGGAAAGTGATTAATGTTACAACAGATTTTTAGCATAGTAAATAGAAAATTTTAAATACAGTATCAAATATACTTCCCCACTTTCATTTCCTTTAAATGATATAACTGAGACCACACAGTACACCAGCCGGCCCGATTGCAAACACAAGCCCGATAACCTCACTGCCCCCATCCCCCCTCAACGTGGCAGGCTTCCGTGCAATCTCCGCTCTTCACTTCTTCGTGAGTTTTGATGCAGAGGGTAGGAGATCCATCCCTGAGGCCTACCAGGTGTCCAGGAACCAACGGTGAAGCAGACACTGCAGGAAGTGTGTTCATCTATCTAACTCCCCACTCCCCCCGCCCCCGTATCAGGAACCGGAAACGTCCTGCTCTGCCCATGCGAAGGTGTCATTCCTAAGGGGAGCAAGTGCAGAGAGGAGGACTCAGGACAGCAAACCGAGGCAGCTGCTAAGCCATCGCGCAACTGCCCCCGACCTGATGCAGCCGGCCTGCATCTACCAGCACTGCCTGACCTGATGAGACCATCGTCACCATGTTCTTTGACCTGCGTCCGTGAAGACACTCAAACACACTTTTCTTACAAACCCGGGGGAACCAGCCTACACACATATTTAAAAACTTATTACAATGCTCACCTTTCTCATCAGATGCCCTGGTTGTTGATGGTTTAGAGGAGGTTACGCACTGAGAATGGGGAAATAAAGCAGAAAGGGCGGGAGCGGGGGAGATGGATGTGGACGTCAGAAGCAGTGACGCGGCCCTCTCAGATGCCCTAAACGGAGAGCTGGAAGGAACGCTTCTTTATGTAAAGCAAACACTTCCCAAAATTAGAAATCCTGCACTACGTTGTTAATATTCTTACATAACATTTAGCATATTTTCAGTTGTATGAATGGCAGATTTCTCATGAGTTCTGCTGGGTGGGACGGGGCATATACACTACCCAACTGCTCACAGCTACCTCCCTGGGGGCCCGCTCCCGCGGCCATGTGCAGTAGCCGCTGAACAGCACTCCTCCTCACGCACTCCTGCAGCACGGCTCAAAGGGGAATGTTCCTAAATACTCTAAAAGGGAATTAGGGTTACCAAGTGACCAAAGTATTAGCAGGAGTGTACCACAGTCATTAAAAAAATTCTTGATGAACACATAAAAAGAACTTTTCAGAATTTGAGACAAGGTTTTCTAAGCAACACACAAAATAAAACACAATATAAAGAAAATTGCTAAATTTGATAAAATAAAAATTTTCCAGACTAAAAAATAAAAACTCAAAAGTAAAAAATGTCTACAAAACATATAACAAAACCCTAATTTTCTTAGTACTTAAAAAATCCTTTATTACAAGGAAAAAGATAAAAATGTGACACAGAGAGGCAAATACACAGAAAAATACAAAGAGCTTTAGAAAACCCGTGTCAGCAGAGGTTTTAGGTACTATGTGCGAAGCAGGTGACGCAGTGCACCCCCCCCCCACAACACAGTCCCTCACCCCAGCAGTGGCCCCCACACGGCCACCTGTTTGCTCCACGTGCCCCAGCCCTCCAGTGCCTCCAAGACTTTAGACCAAAGCCGACGTCACATCACTTCACACGTGAATTCTTCTAACAGGTCATTTTTTCTTTATCCTCACCTGAGGACATTTTTTCACTGCTTTTTTAGAGAAGAGGGAAAGGAAAGGAAAGGAAAAGGAGAGAAGAAAGGAGGGAGGGAGGGAGGGGACGAGAGAAACACCAACCGACCGGACGCCTTCCCACAGGCGCACCCCCACGGGACCTAACAGGAAACCGGGGTCTGCGCCCTGCCTGACCAGGAATGAAACCACGACCTTTCTGTCCACAGGACAGCACTCCGACCAACCTAGCCACACCAGCCGGGGCCTAACAAGTACTTTTTTAAAACACATCCACCATGTATCACTGCCACACCTAACAAAATACTAACCCCTTAACATCTAATAAGGTACAGAGGAACCTTGGTACTCGCGATTAATTTGCTCCAGAACTCGTGACAAGCGCCAAAACCAATGAGCACCAAACAGAGGCATTTTCTCTTGTAGGACAGTGTCATGACACACACGAATTCTGGCAAGTGCGACTAGTCTCGGGCAAGCACCAAGTGCAGAAACGCTTTTTTTATTTTTTTAACCAAAATGCAACAAGTACAGGGTTGACAAGTTCTAAAACCAAGGAGCACCGATATATGGCTGTACAAATCTCAATGGTCCCCAAAAATGTCTTCTTACAGTTGATTTTTTAGTCACTGCATCTGGCTGATGCGTCTTTGAGTCTTTTTAATAAACAAATGTCATCTTCCTCTTTTATTTTTTTCCTTCCCCTGGTCATTGGTTCTGTAAAGTTTCCTACCTTTTGAATTTTGCTGACTGTGTCCCTACACTGTCGCTTCACCAGCCCCCTGTCATCTGCTGCTGCTGCTGCTGCTGGCGCAGCTCGTACTGGCTCTGGCGTCGGAGCCCTGCGGCCGAAGCCCACCAAGCACACAAGCCGGGAGAACACCCGCCACGGGGACCAGAGGGTCACCTCAGTGAGAGAGGGTTCTAAAGAATCTACTGCAGCATTTGGGCTTTGGCTGGGTAATTTGGGGGAGGACCTAGCGAAGCAGGGTTTACTCTAAACTGGATGCTGTCAGAAAGTGGGGTCGTTTCTAAGTTTGGGTATCTCACGAAACCTTTTCCCAGGAAGGGGAGACCGGAAGGAACAGGGAGGTGTAATGGGTAAGGGAGCAGCAGGCACTCGTTCTGGCCGCGTGCTCCGCGGGTGCACGGCAACTCGGGTACACGGGTGGTACCCGTGCTCTGTCTCAGTCACAGGCGCTCAGGGACACCCGGTCTGAGGTGCGCCGTGGGGGCTGTGCATCTAACAGGAGAACTGCACGGTCTCTGTGCGGGCGCCGTGCCCGCCCTGAACACCAGCACCGCTCTTCTCTCTCCCTCTGCACCAGGCAACAAAGCCCTTCCAGGCGGCCACTGTGCCCTTCCGACGTGGCCCCAATGGTCTCACTGTTGTCCAGAAAAATAAAATAAAACATTTACCTTACTTTCCAGTACAAGACATTCCACTTCCTCCTATAAATAGGAAATGGCCTCTGAGATACGATTAAGTAAAAAAATGCAAGGGAAGAGCTGTGTATACCAGTAAAGCAGCTCTCTCTATATAAAATAAAGGGTCCTATCACACACGTTACAAATGTATTAAAAAAACAACATTTCAGTAAGTAAAAAGAGAGATAATCCAATTCGTAAAAAAATGGGCAAAAGACTTAAACAGGCACTACACAACACAGGATACTCAAATGGCTAACAATATATAAGAAGGAGCCCAAGTCACTAGTTATCAGGGAAATGCCAATTAAAGCCACAAGGAGATCTTCCACACAACCAAAGAATGGTTTTAAAAAATTTTTTTAATGTTTAACTGACAGTAGTAAGCGGGGACAAGGCTGCAGAGGACCTGGGACTCTCACACTTCGCTAGCAGGCATAAGAACTGGTACAACCACTCTGGAAAACTGGCAATATCTATCTATTAAAGCTGAAGATACACATCCACTATGCCAGCAATTCTCCTCTTAGCTAAATGCCAGGCTAAAACGAATATAGGTGAACCAGAAGATAAGAATAAGAATGATTACCGCAGCTATAAATCAGAAACTATTCGAATATCCATCTACAACAGAATAGATACATACACTGTGACATATAATTCACAGTAGTTTAAAAGCCAGCCAGCTATATTTTGGAACGCCTCCCTTGAAGATACGAGGTCCACGTTCCCCACCCTTGGATAATCCAGGCAGGCTGGTGTCTACTTCAACCAATAGGGTCCAGCACATGTGACGTTATGTCACTTACGAGAATAAATGACTCTCCGGAAGCTTCCTCTGGGAATCCAGCCAATATGCTATGAAAAGCCAAGGCCTCATGGAAAACCTGCAATCAGGGCAGAGCCACCTTTAAAGCAACAGCAGTGCTGGGAATAAGATGTAAGGCGTATTCCTAAAACAGGACAGGAGGCACAAGCACTAAAGGATGTGCAATGTCCGGTTTGAGCTCGGGGTCTCAGCCCACGGGCCCAGAACATGACTGCAGAAGCTCCCCTCCCAGTGGCTGTGATTTTATCCAGTGCCAGGGAGACTGCTCACCTGCTACTTCCGAACCCCCTCTCCTCCTCAGCAGGACCTCTGCCTCTGGCTCCAGACACTAACCTTCCACCGGTCGTATAAGACCATAAGCCCCAGTGCGGCCTATCAGCAGCCAGACCTGAACATGACCTAAACGGTCCTCCAGGGACTCCAAAGTCACACAGAAGCAAAGCCAAGCTTCAAGTGGGAGTTTCTGTCTCCATTTAAATTGTGGTTTAGATATACCACTGGAAAAATAAAATAGCCACTTAAAAAATAAATAAACATAGGTGCTCAACATCCAGATGAGCCTGGTCCTCAAGACATCCCAGCTACGTGTGTGAGTGAAGGGGCAGCTAATGAGTCCACAACCTAACCAGCCCCAACGCTGACCCAGAGCCCGTGAGCAGCCTCAGATGGCTGTTTGTAGTCCACCAGGTTTGGGGCGCTGTGTCATGCAGTCATCAACAACCACAACTAACATGTTATGCAGTAATAAATAACCAGGCCTAGAGAGCTATTTAAAAAAATACAGCAAACCACATGCAACAAATGGGTGAATTTTAGACACAGTGTTGAATAAAAGGAGCCTGGTAAAAAGGAGTAAATAGGGTATAATTCCATTTACACATGAGGACAAAACCAGGTAAAGCTGAGTTGTAAGTATCAGAAGTCAGAAGAGTAGCTACGCAGGGTGGGAGGAGCTACCGGGGTGCTAGGGGTCACTGAGTCTCTGACCCCTAGGGGTCTCTGATCTGGGTGGTCCTTGTTCAGAGAGAGAGAGATCACCGAGCCAGACAGTTCAGAATTGTGCACTTTTTCCAGGACGATGCTATTACTCCAAAAAGATTCATCAGAACTTGGTGACCTGGCAGACGCAAGGGCACAAAGGAGACACGAAAGACGACCCCCACGTGTCAGGTATGACTGACCAGCAGTGCCGCTGACTGAAGGCTAAACCAGGGGCGACCAAACATGGGGGCGGGGAGCAGAGAGCAGGTCCCGTCCATTCTGTAGTCAAGTATCCACCAGAGTCCTACTGCACACACAGCCCCCCAACTCCCCAGACACACCTTTCCCGTCTACCCTGCCTTTCCGCCCACCCTCCCCTCGGTCTGCTTGGCTGCCGCCTTTCTGCCCAGCTGCTCTTAATATTGGGATTCCAGTGTGGGGGTTCCCCAGGCTTCCCTCAGTCCACTTTACACACACACACACACACACCCTTTCTCCTGTATTTTCAAGCTCAGTTGAGGGCATCATCATTACCTATTTGTACTTTTGAACTAGAAACTTCAGAGTTGACTAAGACTTAAGACTGCAGTTAGCTAAATCCAATAAAAAGAAAATTAACAGGATAAACATCAGCTCTCATGGTGGGGCCCCAACACTAACGCATAAAAACAGATTGAAGAAGATATGATTTAAATAAACCAAGGGGTTCTGGTCAACTCTAGGGTGAATGATATGGTCATCGAAAGGACACAGCTGATATTAAGAACACAGCATGCAGAAGAAGGTAACACTCTTTCCTATATTCACAGGGAAGAAGCGCTGTGTCTAGAAAAAGCCAATCAATTCTGAAGCACTGCATCCAACTCTAGGCATGACCATTTAAAAAGGGAGTCGAATCAAAGAAAGCCCCCAGTGCGGTAAACTGACAAGGAATCGTGCCTTCTACGGAAGAGCTCACTCACTGGATGGAGATGTTTCAGTTCAAGAACAGTGAGAAGACCGGATGGCCACCTTCACACACTTGAAACGGCGCGTGGAAGAGGGACTCAGCTAGTTCTGCGTGTCTCCAGGGGGGGAACGGGGTGGGATAATAAAAAGGCAGACTTCCACCCAATACAAGAACTTACTAACAGTCAAAACTTTACTAAGAACAGGACAGGCTGTCTCTAGAGCAGTGGTCCCCAACTGAAGACGCTTCTGTCCCCTGGCCAGGGGTGATGCTGAACGTCCTAGAGTTTGGAGAACCCTCCAGAACAAAGAATAACCTAAAATGTCACTAGTCTCCTGGCTGAAAAGTCTAGAGGCAGAGGTCCCTGTCATTGCAAGCATTCTGTTACGGACCAGATACTGTGATAATATCTAGTACATGACTTTCAAGAAAGATGGGAAATGAGTTTTTATAAAAAAAGAACATTATCTGTTTCAAATAACTCTCCAGAGAAAAACAGGGGTGTTAGAGCGGCGATGACGGCGATGACGACAGACACTCACTGAATACAGACTGGGGCCGGACGCTGAATCAGTGACTAACGCACACACTTCACGTGAATTCTCACAGCCCCCCATGAAACAGGCACTGTTCTATCCTGGTCCGAAGGCGGACTCAGGCTGGCCTAATGTCACGCAGCAGTCAATGTCTGAACTCAGATCTGCGGAGCCCCAAGTGTACACATCACCGTCCACACTATAAATATCAAATGACTTCTAAAGCCTTTGCGCTCCAGAGAACAAATAAAGCCGCACACAATCTGAAAGTAGCAGGACAAAGTCTGAGCAGGTTCGTGCTCACTGCAAACTTGGTTGGCTAGGAGAAGGGGGAGGGGTATCTGAAGCCGTCCTGTGATGGAGGAGGGAACAATTATGCTGACTGTCCCCAACTGCCCACTTCTGTAGGAGCCAAGAAGCTCTTACACGCCCACAGACTCTCAGTCAGAAGCTGAGATTAATGATGACATCCCTTTATCCACAGGCGTGAAAGCTCGGGACGGACAGACGTTTGAACATCCCCGACTGGGAACCCTGCCCTTAACAAATACACTGGATGCAGATACATTGTTTCTTGGCTGCCGACACTCACGCCCATCTGTCGGGATGGCGCCGTGCCTGCTCACATGTTGGTCAGACTGTCACTAGGGCATAGGTGCCAAGCAACGACAGTTTTAAATGGGCAGCTTGCACAGCACTGTACGCGCTTGCTCTTCTGCAGAAAAACTAATTTTCTGTGATAATACCGAAGGCTTGCAATCAAAAGCGAAGTATTCTTAGTCAATTCAACATTTCAATGGGAAAAAGATCTAGAATGGTAGAAAAAAATCAGACTAAGAAAATTAAATCAAACAGAAACAGCACTTTGAAGACAAGTGGCTTCCCTAAAACTTTTCACACTGCCAGTCTGTCATTAATACACGGCGTGGTGACCTCTCATGTACGTAGAGTCCTCTACTCAGCAAGTCTTCGTGGATTTTCTAATGGGAGAGTACACTCTTCCATGCTCTAAATTACAAAGCAGAAATGCACAGACATTGAGTAGTCTATCTGACATTAAATAAGTTCTATTTGTTGAGTGGTTATTTTCTAAATGACAGAAGTCTAATCTATATCCAAGATAATCATTTAAAAGCACAAAAGAAAGCAGAAACCAAGCAAGATTCCCAGAGATGAGTAGGAAAAAAGGATAATCTGTTCAGGGAAAGAAATGTGCTCAGGGAAGTGGGTGCTCAGAAAAACGAAGCCGAGTGTCGTCAGTCACAGTGAAGGGGGCCCAGGGCTGCCCCCCCACACCCCGACTACAGCGTTCTTCCCTCGGCCTAGGCTCCCCTGCCACACCCCCGGGGTCTCGCGGGTCACTGGCATCAGTATCTTCTTGTCCTTGCGCCTGAACGTGTTTCCCGGAGGCTAAAACCTCGGGCTGCAGTCGGAGCCACTTGTCCTCATTCAGTCCTCTGCGGTGCTGAGGAACAGCTGGCCATCATCATTCGCTGCGCAGTTCTTCGCACACAAGAATCAGGGCTCACTGATTAAACAGCCCCTGAGTCTCCTCTCTGCCATAATAAATAAAAGTGATTCCATTAACTTTTCCTCTTTGGACCAATTTATCAACCCTGTTTTTATCATTTCAGTTGCTCACCTCTTGGACACTTATTAGGCCTGATAAGAAATGTCATCCACATGAACAACGAGCCAAAAAAAACTTTTTAACTACTCTTCTCCCCACACATACAACTTACTAAAAGTAGCACTAATATGAAGAAGTTTGAAAGTTCAGTATAGTTCTCAGTATCCATCACCAAACACAGTGGCAAAGTCTAAAATCTACCATTATTCTTTCATAAAGTACTAGGGACTTAACATTCAGAAGAGACGCCAGCTTTTCAGCTTTCTGAAAAACCTATGTTCCACAAAGTTGTAAGTCGAATTAAGGGTCATGGTTACATCCTGTTCGTCCAACCAACCCACTACTGCCACACGTGGCCCACAGCTTACTGGGAGTGCTATCTCTAGCACACCGCTTTCCTGCTCGAGGACCCACGGCGCCTTCCTAGCAGCCACCGAAACCAATTATAAACTCCGCCGTCTGCCCGGCAGTTTTCCACACTGAGGACCCAGCCCCTCCCCTGACTTCCCTCCCCTTCACTCCCTAGCGCCCCAGACAGCCAGAAAACAAGTTCTTACTTGTTTTCTCTAGGACCTATCTTTGCTCAGCTAGTCTCTAAATGTTTTCCCACTTCTCAAAAAGACCATATTGTGCCATGTACAACACGCACCTTTTTGCCCAAATTTTTTAGGAAAAAATAAGGATGCACTCTATACATGGTTTAATGATTATATGCCATGAGTATAACGATCCCATGCATAATGTGTGCAAAAATGTGGGCACACATTACACATGGCAAATATGGTATACTGACTTCTACCAAGACTCGAGCCGTGTCATACCTTCATAAATCTGTACTAATTTTCATACTTAACGGCTTACTCATTTCCTGTCCTCACTCTGTATGCAGTTTACAGCATATGGCCAACCAACTTTTTTTTTTAATTTTAAGATAATTTTGCAAAGAAAGGATAATCTTTTCAACAAATGATTCTGGAATAGCTAGACACCCACAGGCAACAAGAAAAGAAAGAACCACGACGTAAACCCCACATCCTATGCGAAATTGAACCCCAAAATCATCCTAGATCTAAATGTGAGACATCAAGTGGAAGAGCAATTAGAAGAAACCACAGGGGACATCTTCCCGATGCAAGTCAGGCGAAGGGTTCTGAGACCCACGGCACCGAAAGCACACCCACACACCAAACGAGTTAGACTTCCTCACACGTAAAACCTTCTGCACTGCACAAGACACTGTGCAAGAATGAAAGACGCAGACCGAGGTTACGTTCACAGATCACGCGTCTGGCACAGGCCTTGTATTCAGAACATATAAGGACACTCAACCCAACGATAAGAAAACAATCCAGCTACAAAGTGGGCAAACAATCTCAACAGACAAGTCACCGAATAAGGTATTAATGGCAAATGAGCACAAGAAAATGTTCGACATCATTAGCTGTTTGGGAAACAAAAATTAAAGCCATGATGCGATACCATTACCCACCTATTATCACGGCTAACAAAATACCCGCCCACACCAAACGCCGCGAGAGACGCGGGGAAACTGAGCGTCTCATACAGCGACGACAGGCCTGGAAAACGGCACAGCTGCTCTAGGAAAGTACGGCAGTTTCTCTTGAAGTCAAACAGACATCTACCCTCCGACCCGACAGCTGCGCTGCTGGGCGTTGGCCCTGGAAAAACGAAGACTCACACTCACACGAAAACCTGTGCACGAGTCTCCGCAGCAGCTTTACCGGAACAGCCAGAAACTGGAGACGACCCACGTGTCGTCAGCGGGGAATGGCTCAATGAAATTCGGTGCAGACATCCTGGGACCAGCACAGCGTAATTGCCAAAGCCAGGGCACTGTGCTGACACAGCATTAGTAATTAAACCACTTACGAATTCCAGTTTTTACATTCTGTTTGTGTTGTGTATAGGTCTAAGCATTTATCATGCGTAAAACCTCACGTGACCATCACAACAACTGGGACACAGAACTGTTCTGTGACCCGCAAGAAGCTCCCTCGTGCTACCCTTTCATAGTGACACCCCCCCCCAGCCCTAACCTGGCAAAAACAAACCTGTTCCCCATCTCCATAACTTTGTCATTTCAAGAATGTTATAGACATGGAATCGTACAATCTCACAACCTCTTGAAATTGGCTTTTTTCACTCACTCCCGCGCCCCTCAGCTCCACCCAAACTGATGCACGTGTCACTAGTCTGCTCCTTTTGTACGAGTGGTGTTCCACTTTATGGCTCTCCCACGTTTTATCTGACCGCTGACCCACTGGAGGACATGCATGCTTTTTTCTGGTTTCTGGCTATTATAGACAAAACCCCTACAAACATCATGTACAGGTTTAGTGTCAACAGAAGCCTTTACTCTTCTAGAATGAATATCCAGGGGTACACTGCTGGGTTGTATGTGAAGTAGATGTTTATCTTTTTAAGAAACTGCCAATCTAATTTCCAAAGTGGCTGTACCATATTACATTCCCACCAGCAACATGAGAGGTAATATAAATTTGAAAGTCACAATTTCTTAAATGCTTTCTAAAAGCCTGAAAAAAAAAAAACAACAAAACTGAGCCTTAAATGTTACAACCTGATCTCAGTTTTTAAAAAATATGTTTAAAACCTTTTTCCTGACTCACGAATAAGAGACTCATTATCCCCAGACAATTTATGAGATATAATGTATATACTGATGGCTGTTGTCATATTAAATAGTAAACTGCAATAAAACATGGAAAAAAGCAACACTGCCATTGGAAAGAGTAAAAGTTTGTTTGTCTTCCAGACAGTCTATGAAGACTAAAATAACCTGCAATCTATGAAGTCATTTGCAGCCCTTAGAATTGTGAAATGTGATCACAATGTGTTTAGACACAGTACCATCAAACAATACTTGATCAGCTGTTACTTGGAAAGCCAATTTGAGAAAAGTAATTAACCCGAAATAAAGCCATAGTTATCTCAGACATTTAGATAGATAACGGTCTCTCCTGGGTTCCTGAAACTAGGAGCAGGGTCCAGAGCAAACCTATCTGCCCCACATGAGAACAGCAGCAAGAATGCCGGTCTGCAAGGAAAATTAAATAAACGCATAGGAAGAAATCCTAAAGCTCCCAACAGAGTGGGATGGTGCATTCCTCGCTCCTAATGACCTCCCGGCTCTCACTTAGTCCCTGGAGGGACCCACTGTGCTGTTCCCAACACTGAGCTCCACGGGACACACGTGTCCTTCCAACAAAGCCAGCATTCGCTTAAGCAGTGCACGACAGCCGGTGAGCACGGCGTATGCAAGACCCTACAACAGTAGCACAGTGACGTGAAACATACCCACGGCTTCCATCGGTGACCATGTTGCAGGTATTGCTAATTCTACTTGGTTTGTTGTCTGCATCTGTGACTTAAAGAAATCCTAAATTTCGGTGGGAATTAAAAAAAAGTATATAACAAAACACTCCCAAATCTCAAAATAATAACCCTGCAGTTTAATTATATGACTTCCATCTAGTATATCTTCCCACTTACGTGGCTTACTGATAAACATTTCGGTGTGTGTTTAATATTCATCCTAAACACCAGGCAGTGTGAGCAGGGTCTATCATTTCAAATCCCAGAGCCCTGCTCCCTTCCTATGGGCCACGGACCTGTGGACAGGCAGGAGTTCCTGCAGAGAACCATGAAAATCCCTGTACCTTCGTGAAGACTAAATAAATAGTATGACTCACGACGTATTTTTCCCAGCTGACAAAGTTGATGCTGTGGCTAATAAAATTCTTAATAAGTCTACTGAAGAATATTATTAAAGTAGTTTCTTGTCATTACTATTTACTGGTGAATATTAAAAATCTAATTCCTATCAGGGAGGAGGGCACACCTCATATGTCTCTAGAGAGCTTTTTTTTTTTAAGTGTTACCCATATATCATCTAGAACAAGAATAATGAACATGCTTGCATTTGAGTGCAAAGATTTACAACACTGGGAGAGATGGAGCAGGAATAATGGGAAAGTGCGTGAAATTACTACAAAACAGCAACCCCAGCCCTGGCCAGTGTGGCTTGGTTGACTGGGCACAGTCCCACACGGTGAAAGGTCCTTGGTTCATTCTGGGTCAGGGAACTTACCTGGGTTGCGGGTTAGATGTTTCTCTCCCTCTTTCTCCCTCCCTTCCCCTCTCTCTAAAATAAATAAAATTTTTAAAAAATAAATAAATAAACACAAAACAGCAAGCTCAGAATGCTAGGCGCATAAATACATTCAGGAGCCTGGAGGGGGGAGGGGGGGTGAGAGTGAGGGTGGGGGGTGAGCATAAAGGACACCCCTTCTATGCTTCTTCACAAAGGCCAGTAAGTGAAGTTTTGGTCAAAAGAGCCAAATGCACCCTAGAGTACAAACACATCTTGGCTACACCACCTAGCTGACTGCTTTGTCAGGATTCTGTCATCTTTCTAAATTAATCTTACATCCTTATCCAAAATTCCTTATTTGCTCTATTTTATCAGTAATAATACAGTTTTTCAAATGTGTCCTACACACTGACTTCTTGTGTGCTGGATTCTAGACAACTAAAGTCAAAAAGAGTAACCTCCGTTCATTCACAACAAGGAAAACTTGCTTCAACAAAACTCTAGAACAGTGAGAAGAGACCGCACCTGGCACCTGACACACAGTAGGCACAGGGCACCCGGTGACTAGAGGAGTCCCTTTCTGCTCACTCGGAAAATAACCTCGCCAAACCAGTCAAATTTCCAACCAGTCTGAAAAATATATACTCGGTTACCAACACATTCTCAAAATCCACCAAGACCAACTTTCCTGAAAGCCTCACCCACACCCACATACACAAAGAGGCAGAATTTAGTTCCCAGTAAGTTTGCTGCCTGGTATATGAAGGTATCAGCATTTGCACATTTGTATGAATTCAGGAGTCATCCTTCATTTGATACAAGGTAAATTGTAAAGTTTTGCTTCATTGTTAGTAAGTTTTACTCTTCAAATCAGAATTCTATTCATAGTAAATTACATCTTAGTAGGAATGGCTTTAAGGAAAAAAATATGGTTGTCAAAATAAAAATCTTGTTTTTTCTCTTTTAGACATCTGAGACATTCACTTATATATTTATCATTATTTCACATTAGTTCATTTTTTTAGAAAAATAGTTGGCCTATTCAAAAGATTTCATTCGGGGAGCTGTCAACATTTTGGATGCATTGCTGTTATTTTTAAACTCTACACTTGCATCCTGGAATAAAACTTAGGGTAAGCTTTTCATATCACCATTTCCTGGGCACTTACTACCTGACCGCATGCCAGGTTCTATACTTGACACATTACTCCATTATCTCATTTGTTTAACAAATGTCCTCTCATAATTTCTGCAGCACTGAACGTCAAAAGCCATCACACTATAAACTAGATACCATTTGCACTACATACTGGTACTAATTTGACAGTAATGCTGAACACAAGTTTATTGTTATCAAACTCAAGTTGTTTCACTGTACTAGCCCAGAATGTGATCAGCAATGCTGAGGCGCACAGGAAGACCATGTGATAGCTTCAGCAGACAGAGCTACTTAGGTTACATTCCCTTCTCGAGGTGGCGGATGAACATAGCCTTATCTACCCAGAAATTTAACTCCAATTACTACCTGCCATTTTGAACAAGCATAATCATAACCCGAATAAAATGATTATATACAGAACAGTTGCTTCCCTCTAAAATTGTAGATTAAATTCTCCCCCAAAAGTATCATGCTCAGCATGCCATAAAAAGTAAAGTGTCTTTACTCTGAACTCTTAAAAATAAAATGCTGCTCTCCCTTTTTTTTTTTTTTTTACTCTTGCAAATTTCAGACTCAACAGATGGGAAATTCTGGTTTTAAAAAACAGAAAGGAAACTAATGAAAGACGCTCTGCAAGAGTTCCCTAAAAGCACCACCCTCTCAATAGCAAAACCGCTATTTTCAAGTTCTTCCGGAAAAGGGAGATGGGGAGAGAACAGAATAGCCGCTAGGAAGAAAGAAAGGCAAAAATGGTTGACTTGATAGAGAAGTTAGAAAAATGGGTGGCCTCAATAGGAACCTAGTCTGTTTCTGTCACTGTCTCTCTCTCTCCCCCCACAGACTCGGGTGGTGTATGCTGAGGTTAACTAAGTCACCTAAAAGTATGAGACCAGAGCCCAAAAGCTCTCCCGACGGTAGGAAAAACTGTTCACTGCCCTTAAAGACATGGGTATCAACAAAGGGTGCCGCCCTGCCGGCTACGGAGATAGAAGACCAGAAGAGGAACTGTCAGAGGGGCCGGCAAATCCCTCGTAAAACCCTTCAGGTCTCTGCCGCCTGGCGCCAAACCCTCAAGTGCAAGCTCTCACCCGGACGGATATAGCTGGGGACAGATAGGCACAGGTGAGGTCGTGAAAGCTATCCTGGGGGGGGGGGGGGACACTCCTTCTCCCCTCTCAGGTCTCTGGTCAAACGTCACCTGCTCCGAGATGCCCCGCCTCGCCCCCACCACCCGGGCCCACAATCGCCTGTCCTCCTTTTAAAGGAGTTGTCAGCACCTGCGAATGATCGTATTTGCATCTATTCTGTTTACTCTCCAACATGTCAGCCCAGTGACAGCAGAAGAAACTCGTCAGTCCAGGCTGGCACAGACCCCATCTCTCAGACTGGCCCCGAGCACCCAGGACAGGCCGCGCCAAGACGCCGCCCAGAACCCGCCGCCAAGCCTGGGGGCCAGCCTGGGCGCCCGCCAGGCCCCTGCGGGCGGCCCGGGGCCGCCGCCCGGACTCAGGGAGACCGAGCTGGACAGGACGCGCGCGCCGCGCCGCCCACAGCCCCCGCGGCCGCCCGAGGTGGCGGCTGCCCGAGGTCACGGCCGCCCGGCTGCCTGGCGCAGGGCCAACACCCGGGAGCCCACTGCGTGGCCCCTGCTCGGGGCCCGCGCTCTCTGGCTGCGCCGCCCGTAGCCTCCATACCCCAAGCCGCAGAACCGTCTACTTCTGCCTAGTACGAACTTCCCGCCGCTTTCGCCGACTCACAACTCCGCAGCAGCGCCGGCCGCGTCGCACTCTTCAGTATGGAGCTTTCCCATTGGCTCGGCGGTGAGCGGGAGAGGCGGGGCGAGCGAGAATGCGGAATGGGCGGAGCCTGCTGCGGCCCGCGCCCTCCTTCAAATTGCCGGGAGGCCTGGGCCCGCGCTCCCATTGCATGCTGGGAAATGGAGTCTTTCGCAGACCAAAGAGGATCACAGTCCCTCTGGCCTAGGAAATGTAGTTTACATGCTCTGAGTCAGTCCTGCTCAGAGGCTGTGCGCCTCAAGGCCATACCAACGAAATAATTATTGCCAGTGTTCGCAGCGGCTTGACTTATTAACTAACTGTTGACAACGGATAAGATGTAAAAGTAGTCCTGTGTTCCCATTGGCTGAGTGTCTCCTCTGTCTCCTTAACTTCAGCTTGCATTTTCCCACGGCTGGTGCACCGCCCTGGAATCCTTGTGCCGCATTGTACAAGGGCCTGCCTCTGGAAGGAAACAGCCCAGCCACTAGTTCAAACCCTAGCTCTTTCACATTGTGGCTCTGTGACCTAAGTTTTAACCCCAGGAGTCTTGGTTTCCTGTTTCCATCAGGATTCAGTAAAATCATCTATAAACAGTGCTTTGTGCATAGATAGTATTATGCATATTACTCTGCCCACCCATTACCATGTGTCTAAATCCTACCTGTCTTTCAAAGCCTCTTTCAATGTCCACCTAACCTTCTCTAGTATTTTATCTGTAATTCTCTTATGCCACAGTTTGCTCTGTACTTACAATCAGCTGCCTAAGCCTCCATCCCACGGGAGACTGTAAGCTTATTGGGTACTGGAACACTGTTCTGTCAAAATCACCAAAGCCACAGGCAGAGGGAGATCTACAGTGAAGCGTCACTCGTACAGGTCCCTTCCAAAGCCCCGGGAAAGGCCCTCGAAGTGAAGTTACATCGTTGTTCGGGTTTGTTCAGGGTTTGGTTGGTTGGTTGGTTTTGGTTTTTGTATTTGCCATGTAGGATATTTGTGTACCATTTTCTTAAAGAAGGCCTCCAACACTGTGTGAGCTTTAGTCCCCACAAAACCTGAGTCTCTCTGTCCATGGGACAGTGCAGGATCGTCCGTGATGATTTACATTTGCCGCTCCAGATACCCTCGCCAGCCTGCCCCCCACCTCCACCAGCAGGAGGCCCACAGGATTGCACAGGAAGACAAAGACTGCTGAGGGTAGGGGCTCCCTCTGATACTCGTTGGCAAGGTCACCTCCAACTGGTCAGGTCCCTTAGCTGAAGGCTCCTGTTCCTGGCTCTCACTCCAGCTTGCGGTGACAGTCCCTCCCCTACTTTGTGCCTCAGATCTTCACATGAAAAACCGAGGGGGTGCTGCTGAAACTCAAGTTCCTGTTCCATTCCTGTGGTTTCCACCCCCACACTTTTCGATAATAGTCTCATTGCACATAAACCTTCCTCAAATTATCCTCTTTCAAATGTGTTGTCTGCTTCCTGTTGAGACTCTGATGGAAACACACCCGCAAGGGAAGCACACGAACATTTGTCCGCAAAGCCATCTCAGGACTCACACATCTAATGGATGTGGAATTCCCCAGCAAGACTCTGTGGTCAGAATCCAATGAGAGAAAGACATTCTACACACATGTGTACAGACACTACACACATGCCCACATGCATGCTAAGAAGCCTCGGAACAGAACTTATCCGTCACATTGTGACCACGTTCCCTTAACCTCACCATACACACACAGAACACTGTCCCAGCTTTCACACTGAGTTGACGATCGGCTGACCTTAAAGCACCATTAAATCAGAGGCAGTGCACAAAGTATTCCAAGGTGAGAATGGAATGTGCTTATGCTGGAGTTCAGGGCTCCCTCACCCTCAGTCGGATGGCTTACTGTTAAATGCTGCTTCAATGCACCTATGTTCCAAGAGAGGTGGCAATGCCTCCAAGACCACCCACACATGCTGGAATGTCTCACCCATGCGGAGTATGGCAGGACACCAGTGCAAGCTGCCACCGTGGAAACAGCATGTCTAAAGTGCTGTAGGTGAGGATGCAACTCTGGGACATAGGAGATCCTCGACGAGTTTAGATGAGCTGACAGCTTGAAATGAAGATCTGTGTTGTGCAGAAGGTTGATCAGGGAGGACTTGCTGTGTGGCTGGGCTTTAGAAGTTAAGAACTGAACTGGGAAGGACAGATGCATGAATATAGTCCTGCCCCATCTTCAAAAATATCGCTACAGTCCAAACAAATGTTTACTGGGCACCTACTGTGAGCCAGGGATTGCACTAACCTCTGTGGACTCTGGTCACCCTAATGTTTAAGGAGACCCTACTATGTGTTAGGTAGTGTGCCTTTTCACATATAGTATCTCAATTCTTAAAAGGAAAAA
Source organism: Tonatia bakeri (assembly GCA_004024845.1). NCBI lineage: Eukaryota > Metazoa > Chordata > Mammalia > Chiroptera > Phyllostomidae > Tonatia > Tonatia bakeri. Next base: position 67,363 of record PVIA01007872.1, read on the forward strand.
AATCTCAAAGAGTTTACGTGATCCCTGGTCCCCTGAATCTGCTCCTAAATATTGTTTTTAGTTCCTCTTTATGAGCAGCTTCAGGTCATGAGGAGACTTCTCAGAAAGAAATAGTTTCAGTGCTGTGATAGAGGTCTATAAATACTGTCATAGTCAGGTAATGGGTTTCCTGGCTGATGGATCATCATGGATAAAACAAGGTGGCCCATGAGTGGGTTCAGCCCAAGGAATGAAAGTTTCCAGCCACCTAGCAAGAGCAGACCAGCTAAAAATCCATACATGGGACCTGTGTTGACTTGCCCTTTTTTATTTCCAGAAGCCCCTCCAACCCAGGTGACCATACACAAAGGCAAAAAGGATGAGGAGGTTGGTATAGTCTGGACCACGGCAAAAACTCAGTCTGTGATGTTCAAACAAACGTGATCGTCACTAGCAAACAGCACTGCCCTGGCAGGCTACCCAGGACACTGGCTCCATGCATGAGTCAGTTCATGAGTCCTTGGCCTTGCCGCTTTCATCTGCAGAATGGGAACAATCATCCCAGCCCAACCAGTCCTCTGCCTCCCCCCAGGCTGATAGGAGGTAGTCAAGCTAATGTATGAGAAGAACTTTGATCTCCCAGGAACAAAGCTGGGGTGTCATTACACAGTGCCACCAACCCAGCAACAACCACCCAAGGGATCGTTGCCTCCTGGGAAGAGTGAAAAGGGAGAGAGAGGAGGAGCAGAATGTATTCAGGGGTCTTCTGAGGACCCTGCCTCTGGTGTCCGCTCCTCCATCCCCTTTTGATGCCTTACCTCCTCCCAGGTGCCCAGAGCCCTTATTTTCATTTCAGAAAGGACTTTTGAAAGTCAGAAAGGCATCTACCATGTGCCTGTCATGGGGTCCTTAACAGATTTATAATCCAGGGGGAGAGGCAGGCATGTCTGTTGATGCTATCACCGTGATTTGTGTGAGTGCTTCTGTGTTGGGAAAACCATTTCACGTGACTCTGAGAAGCTCAGTGTCCGCACGAGACCAAAGCCCCGGAGAACTGGACTGCTCTGCTCAAGGCCACGCTGCAGTGGCCGGTAGAGCTGTCTGACCCCACGGCACCCCAATACCAATCCCAGCTGCTGGTGGCGGAAAAGGTCACAAGAGAAGAGCTAGCTGAAGGCACAGACTATGCAGTGAGGGGGCAGAAAAAGAGCAAATCGTTCCGCCAGGCTTCACAGACAAAGGAACACCGACCCACACACTCTGCTGACTTACCCTCGTGGCTCCCACATTCTCAGCAATAGGTTCTTTTAGATCTAATGACATTATAATGGACAATTATAGATTATCCTGAGGTCAGAAGTGAATGATCGGGGTTTTCAAGTTTCAGGAAAAAGTTTCCTCCTTCTAGGAGGAACTGTGATCCTGAAAATGATGACATCGATGATGATGACAATGGCAACTTCTATTTTTTAAGTTTTGTTGAGCATTTTCCAGGAACTGTGCTAAGAGTTCACAACTGGCATTTCAAGAAATCTTCGCAATAACAATTAAAGTTTGATGTTATGCCCTCCCCACTGCAGAGCTCAGGAAACTAAAGCTCAGAGGTGGTTAGTATCTGGCCCAAGGTCACACAGCTAGTACACGATAGATGCGGTTTGGGCTTAAGTGCAGGTCTCAACTGACACGGACGATGGACCACTTAGCCACTGTCCGTACAGTGCGCAGCATTTCACGTGTTCGTATCCCCAGCTCGTCCTCAAGATGCTGCCATGATTTGTCTTCCCCAAGTGCTGAGAAATTGGCGGTACCAGAAGACGTAACGTGTGCACCTCCAAGAATGACTGAATTGTTTCACAGTGTGCTGGTGAAGCTTTCTGAACTGAGGGTGATGTGAGCTCTCTGAGGATGGGCCGCTTTCTGCCCACGTGTCGAGAGGATCGGCAGATCCGGTCCACAGACACTTGGCACTCGTTTCTACTCCCTCCTACTCTCCCTTCCTGCTGCAGAGGCTGCAGAGCTAAAACCTGCATTTCCCAGATACCCTACTGCTTAAGGCTCTGGGTGCAAACGAAGTTCCATCCGTTAGATTCCTCAAGGAAGATGTGAAGGGCAGCTTGAGGTGTCAGTACCATTGCAGAGCTGTGGGATTTTTCTGCAGCCGGGTCCAGTGCTCTGTGTCTAACTTCGTGAGCATCAGAAGGTACTTGTATTGGTGGCTGTAGCAGCTTCCTGATCCCTGGGGACAGGCACAGTTGGGAGTTTGCGTAGTAAAGAATTCAACCTTGCTGAAAAGAGCTCCGGCCTTTGTCCTCTGCTCCCGGGAAGTGGTCTCTAAGACCTAGGAATGTCATGCCTAATAGGAGTATCTTTGCTCCACCTGGAGCCTTGAGTCAATGTGATTTAGAGTGGGGGCTGGTTGTGCCAGAAGGACCAACGATGCAATTTGTGGTCGGCGCTTTGAGTCGCGCAGTATCAGTCAACCTGTGAAGGACTGGAGATTGAGATCAGCCCATTGGCAATCAATCATACCCTTGTGATGAAGCCCCAGTAAAAACTCAGGATGCCGAGGCTCAGGTGCCGGTTGGCAATACTCCACACATGTCGTCACACACCGATACTCAGAGAGTGACGCTGTCATTAACTCCACGCACAGAGGCTCCACATTTGGAACCTGTCGGTCCTCCAATTCTTCTCTCCGCCGGTTTAAACCATCTTCTTTCCCAAAAATAAACCACGCCCACGAGCATAAGAGCCTTCAGTGAATTCTGTGAGTCCTTCTCGTGAATTATAAAAACTGAGGGTGGTTTGGGGAACCCCCCACAACTTGCAGTTGGTGTCAAAATGAGGGTGGTGGACCATTCTCTCTATTGGTGCAGTTACCTGGACCCCCCACAGTGTTCCTAAACCCTCCAGTCCCAACGGCAGCCTCCTCCTTCTCCTCCCCCCTTTTCACTGTGGCCGGGCTGGCACCTTCCCCCACAAGGCACGTCTGCAGTTCTGCGGGTTCCCCGCCAGCCCGGCCCTGCAGCGGCTTTCTAAGTCCTGAAGTCTCTGTAGTACATCATCTTGTGCTTCAAATGCCTAGAGCGCTTATTGTGTCCTGTGTTAAACTAACCCAGAGAGAAGCTGCCCTCGGTAAAGGACATCTCTCCTCCGTTCTAACATGCAAGCTTTTCACATTTTCACGTCTCTGAAATTCAGATATATCTTGCAATCAATGCCAACTGTATTTAATAGTGATTTTATTTCTTCTTTATGAGTAACATAAAATAGAGGGGCTCTAACAGTGGACTCTCAGATTCGATGACACTCTGGGACCCCTCGTGCTGGTGTCATGAGAACATCCCTCTGGGTCACCTCTCCTCCACACCCCAACTGCCACCCTGCAGACCGGGTCCAACTCCCAAAGTCCCGAAGGCATGGGCCTTCCCTGCTTCCTCCCACTCCACCCGTCTTGAGAGTGAAGACAAATGCCCCTAGGGAAAGAGAGGAGCAGCATGGTAATGGGATAGGTGCTTGGGTTTCAGGAATGAGCCAGGCCTGGAACCCCCTCCCACCTCCTCACTGCTGTGCAACCTTGTAGAAATGATGAGCCTTGCTGAGCCTCCCTCCTCATCTGCACAGATTTGTAGATTTGGGGGTTAAATGAGATCACACGTGAAGAGTTCTCAGACCCTCAGAAAGGTCGTTTCCTCCTCCTGCTGCTCATCTCTCCCGTTTTCCCTTCTAAACAGCACAAGGCCCACCTCTCACTCCGTCTCCAGGAGCCCAGCCGTGGTGGCTGTCCTCATGCTTTGTCTGTGGTCGGCCACAGATTCAGGTCAAATCTACGTACGTGTTCATATCCAGCTGCCAAGTTGCAAATGAGAAAAGGAAGCGAAGCTTTTCCAAAAACAAAAGCAAATCGTTGCTTTTATTTTTGCCACCACCCAACTCTCATGTTTTGGTTTCAGAGCTGCTCCAAGTCTCTGGGACAAAAGGCACTATATATAAGCATCATTATGGGACTCAAAGGGGTTCGGAGCAAAACAAAATCCTCTTATCGCAAGAGAATGGGAGAGGCTTGTTGCCAAATATAGTCACTGCACAGAAAATGCTCTTTTCCCTGTTTTTCACACATCACCACCATCACCACCACCTGGTTTTAACCAACCCCATAACCTATCAATCTACAGGAAAATATTTTAAAATAATAATCGACATATTTCAGCAGTTACCATGTGCCAGGCATGGCCCTGAGTATTTCATATCTAGTATCTCCCTTGGCTTTCCCAGCTCTTCTGTGAGGTGCTGTTCTGTGAGGTATGTCCCTAAGTTAGCCCACGTTGCAGTGAGGAAATTGAGTCTTGAAATGCTTCAGCAACTTGCCCGAAGTCATAAGCTAATAAATGGTGAAGCCAGGATTTGAACCCAGCTGCACCATGCCAATGATTACACTCTTTAGGTCAAAGGGAACATAGGATTAAACAATGGAAATAGCACAGGGCCCTGATCTTCAGAAACCTGGGCTCTGAGACCAGTGTTAAGCTCAGGGGCAGTGAGGCAGAGTTTGAGCAGACAGAGTGCAGGGGGCTACGTCTTGTTAATAAAGCTCTTTATACCTCTCTCCCTCCTCCTACCAATTTCTCTGCAGCCTGTGGCTCCTCCCCAGTTCTGGCCACAAGGACGGGGTTCCAGCCCAGTGCCTCAGAGGAGGAATGCCACAGCGATGGGAACTGGTGAACAGAGAGGGTGATTCTCCGCTTTTACAGTTTCAAATACACTTTTGAAACTCATGGCAGAAGCAATATAATTCAGAAGGTTTGTGAGTCAAAAGCCTGAGCTTCTGAGTCTCAGAAGTCAAGGTCCTGCAGGAAAGTCCAAGGCCCAGCAGAAGTTCCAGCACACCGCCATCTGGGCTAAGACTGGGGGTGGTGGGAGGGGAGAAGGAAGAGGGAAGCCACCTGGGGAAGGTCCCAGCTGTCTCTGAGAAGTGTGTGTTCCCTGCCCCTTCCCTACCCCGCCAAGACCAATCCCAGACAGTGGTGACGATGGAACTTCATAGGGGACAGATCTGATGTAACTCAGAGTAGGGAGCTCACCTTGTCTCCCAGGCTCTGGGTCACTTACTCTTCTCCCATTTGTTATGGGTAGAGTTGTGTACCCCCAAAAGTTCACATGTTGGAGTCCTGACCTCCAGGATCTCAGAATGGGACTGCATTGCAGACAGGGGCATTACAGAGGGGACTAATTAAAACCAGGCTCGTAGGAAGAGGACACGGACACAGATACACACAGAGTAAGGACCATGTGAACATGCAGGGAGAGGGCCCCAGAAGAAAACAGTCTTGCCAACACCTTGATCTTGGATTTTCAGAAAGATGAATTTCTGCTGTTCAGGTGCCTCGGCCTGTGGTGTTTTGCTATGGCCATCCCGGCAAGCAGGTGCACGTGGTGACCAGACCTCAAGCCACAGAACAGTGTGGCTCTCACGCGAGCCACTCCCCACCCCCAACACCGCCCCCCCACACCACCCTGCTTCCAGAGAGGCTTAGCACTGCTCCCCACCCTCTCTCCTGAGCACTCACATCTTGCTGCCGCCTGGCTGTGCCCCAGGCCAGGAGCCCTCTCTTCTGTCCCTCAGTTCAGAAGGCACCTCCTACGAGGCCAAAAGTGAGAATGGAGAAAGGGATGTGGGCCCCACTGCACCTTAAAGTGTTCACCAAATGGACAGCATACCTAGGAAACAGCAAAGGGACAGGAAGCAAATGGGCAGTGCTTGTGCGGTGGACAGCCTGGGAGGGGCTGACTTCCTCAAGCCTCATTCTCAACCCCAAAAGGCAGGCCTGACTGCCGCCACCTAACAGTGACAGAATGGGGCTTTGAACCTGGGACTAACTGCACTGCCTGATGGTTCCACACTGCCTAAGAAAACTAGATGTGTGGACTTTTTTTTCCCTTTTCCTGCATAGACGTCCCTGTCTAACACTTTGAGAGAGAATGAATAATCAGCAAGTTGGTAAATTATATGCAATTCAAGCAAAGACGCCAAGTGTTTGGCCTCTAACAGGTGTGGCTTGATGGTAGACATTAGTGACCATTAATAAAAGAAACCCAGGCTGTAATTCACCCGTATGTTTGAGTTTTGTCCGGATTTGTATTTCACACCAGGGAGCTGAGCTCAGCCAATATTTTTATAAGCTAACACCTGCAATAGTGGCGTAAAGCATGATTTAACTGATGTAACATTTATCTTTGGGAATTAAAATATGAACCAAAGGCTAATTTATGAACCTGATCATTCTTTCTTCTGTCCTTGGTCTTAGAGATAAGGCCTCAGGTGTTTTAACATCTGTCAAGCAGCTTTAAGAGGATTTAAGGCACACCACACAGCCCTTTGATGCATCCACTACTTTGATGTCAAGTTTATTCATTTACTGTTGAGAGACAGGTTAATGAGCACTTACTCTGTCCCTGGTGCAGTGCTGGGTTTTCAGGATGGGGACGAGCCAGACAAGATTGCCATCTCTGAGAGGCCACGCCCTCCTGGGGCAGATGGACACAAAGGGACAACCACAGGAAAGGGATAGTTGCATGCTGGGAGGGGATTGCTGTCTCCACCCTCCAGTTCCCATTGGACTATTCCCTTCCGCACCCCAGGGGAGCATCATTAGAAATTAATCTCACCCCTTCTCCTCCTCACTCCTCCCAAATATGAAGTGACTTGTCTGATTGGAAGACTGGCAGACAGAACTCAGCATGGCACCAAGTGTCTGTCTGTCTGTCTGTCTGTCTCTCTCTCTCTCGAAGCTGGGGTCAGCACAAGTCCTGCCTTCCTGACTGAGGTCTGGAAGCAAAATCCACTCTGTTAAGTCTCATAGGCATGGCGCAGAGACCTCATTGCATCTGGCTATGTACGACTTGCTCAGGCGAGGGGAATCAAGTTTAGATCTAGGGAACCCCATTGGGCCACAGGTCAAGCCATGGTCTCCAGTCCAGCTTTATTGATCCTGAAGTTGACATTCAGATATTCACCTGTTTGCTTCTATGTCTGTATTGCAATTTATTCGAAAACTCAAAGGGAAGGAGGTGAAGTGCTGGTTACTTGAGCTCCTAAACCCCAGTAGCTGTGACAGAGGGAAGCAGGCGGACAGAGGCCCAACAAAGCAGAGGCGGTGGGCTGGTGGGTGACGCTGGACCCTTGAGTGGGGTTCTGAAGGACGCATGCATGTGAATCAGGCAGACGAGGACGGGAAGGGCATTCCCGGCAGGGGGAAGGCACATGCAAAGGCGTGGAGGATGAAAGCAGCTTGTGAGAGACTCAAAAGCTGCCCCCGTCTCGCAGACGGCACCTTCTCCAGCTGCTGCTCCTTGCTCTACAATTTTGTCTCCGTCTATGTCTTTGCTTCTTCATCTCCTCTTTGACCCCCTCTTCAACCTCTCCAAGTGCTGTCCTCCTTCTTCACCTTCAGGCCACCAAAAGCATTCTTGCTCTGGTCCCAGTGACCATGAGTTACTGATTACAGTAGACACCGTTCTTGTCTTGCTGGCCTCAACCCGGCTGCCCAATCCCCTCTGCTCAGATCACTTCCCTCCCAGCCTTGGAACTGCTCTACCCTCGGGTCTGTTTCCTCTTCTGAACACTCTCCTGCAGGACCTTTCTCTGGCACTGCATCTTCGGTTCCAGCTTCTAAGTCTTCAAGGCCCTGTCCTCTACCTTCACGTTCAAATCTGCAGATTTCAGAGGGTGGAGATAAGACTTGGGAATCATCAGCGAAGAGCTGGCTTGTTAGAAGTGAGGTCTGGTTACCTATGAGAATAGACAATCTACCCTAAGGAGCGAGTGTAGATTGAAAAAGAAGCCAGAGGGTTCTGGTGAAGAGCTCACATCACACTAACCTCCCACTGGACAGGAGCCAAGGGCAGGCCAAAACTGTAGGGGTTTTGGCCTTGAAAGGAAGAGTCACACTGTGGGATATCCGTATTTACCTGACTTTTCCACAGAGGACACTCCCCAGGCCCAAACTGCTACACCGTGGCTCAAACTCAGGAAGAACTCGGTAATATTATTAGCCCGAGAAGCCAAAAGATGGAGTGTGAACAGCCAAAGCTATTGGAATTGGGGGAGGTGGGGATTCCAGAAAGGAGGGCACTACAGGGACAGCCCTAAAGCCTCCATCTAACTGCCCCTGAAGCCGGTAGCCAATGAATGAAGTGCACCCACACAAGTGAGACTTCAAACAGCTGAGGACAGAAACAACCAGAGGGCTGAAAGGCAGGCAGAGGCTGCAGCCACCGCCCACTGCAGGGCAGACCCAGCTGGAGTCTGAGCCCTGCCAGCTTAGTGGAGCTGAATCTATGTCTCAGGCTGTCCATGAAACTCCCCCAAAGACCAGGACTTAAAAGGGAAGGATATGTCCTAGCACGAGGGAACCAAGAAGCGGAGGCCCACCATGTCAGCAGCTGGTCTCGGGTGCACAGCTAATGAGTGAGTGGCAAGGCCGGGACTCAGCCACGGGGCTCTGCCTGCAGAGCCCACACTCCCAACCGCTGCCTTTTTCCTTTGAAAGCACTCACCACCAAACTCAACACCCAATGTCACTGCCCTTTCAGCTGCTGGTCTCCTGCACTAGACCAAAGACCCGTCAGAGCAGAAAGCTTGCACGGTGCCAGACACACAGTCCCACATGTATTTGTTGAATAAAGAGATGAATGGGCTGGGATGGCTAACTTGCCACAGCCTACACACTATAATGCATTCATACATTTTTATTAGAGACATATGATTAAAAATGCATTCCTGCCATATAATTTCAACTGCCCCCCCACACACACACCTTATAATCTGGAGTGAATTAAATTGCCAATAATCGCTCTAGTTGGTGGCTGGGTTTATTTGTATGTATGCATTATAGACCATTTTGAAGCACGATTGGGAATTTCGAAGGGCAGCATGGATGACTCAGTATTTTGATTAATCAGCTCAGTAGGGAAAATTTCCATGGGTAATCAGACTGAGCATAAAGATAGGGCTCATGCTGAGAGTGAGTGGAGAGGAGGGGAAAGAAGGGGAGAGGAAGCCAGAGATAAGACTTTCTGTAGTCAGAAAGGCAGTTTGAGTCCATGCTACAGAACTTACAAAGTTTCTGTTTTATCACAAACTTGGGCTGGCCGCTGGGTTTGGCTTCCTGTTGAGCAGCTGCTCAACCAATTACTGCAAACTTGGTGACTTGAAAGAACAGAAATGTCTTCTCTCACAGTTCTGAAGGCCAGAAGCCCAAAATCAGAGTGTGAGCAGGGACCCTCTCCCCCGCAGAGGCTCTGGAGGAGACTCCTTCCTGCCTCTTCCAGCTTCCGGGGCCCCAGGCCTGCGGCCACCTCACCCCCCTCGGCCTCCAGCTTCTCCTGGCCTTCTTCCTGCGGGCATCACAGCTCCCTCTCATTCCCTTTTCAAGGACCACAGTGACTGGACTTCAGGCCCACCCTCCCTGCAGAATGATCTCATCTCAAAACCTTTAACTTGATGACATCTGCAAAAACACCGTATATCCAAACAAGGTCACAGTCACAAGTTCAGGGCTTAGGACGTGGACATGTCTTTTTGGGGACACAATATCACCCACTACGTTGCCACGGCTGATGTGGATGCTATCCTTCCCTTTCGTGGAATAAAAAGAGGAGGCTACACTCACAATTTCTCTCTGCCCCGAGGTATCGCTGGTCATGTCTCTTGCTGCCATACGTCCTCCCCGAGTTGGAGTCTGCTCTGACCCAAGCACAACCATGGAGCCAGGTGCCCCCTCTCCAGAGGAGGAAACAGAGGTCCGAAAAGGTTACACCAGCTGCCAAGGTCACACACCAGACAGAGTTGAGGCCAGAACCCAGGCGTATCTTCTCTAAAACCAGGGATACGGCCCTCCCACTCTGCCTGAACCAGTCCCATGGTTAGAGAGTCCACACTGTGTTCTTTAAATGTACTTGTTAAAATACAACCCCCCCCCCCCAGGTTTCCAAGCCTTCGTGGGAACCCAGGTCTTGGAAGAGTATATTAGATGAGATCACCTTCTTCCAGAACACGAGAGATGCCGTGGTGTGTGTGTGGCGAGAGAGGCAACAAGGAGGAGCTTAGGTAGGAGGGCAGATCTACCAACTGAGAAACTGATGCCCAGAGAGGTTAAGTGATGTGACCAACAGCACACAGCTAGACAGCAACATATACTAAGAAATCTGCAGAGAAACTGGGCAGGCGTCAGCCAAAACTGGGAGGAGCCAAGGGCTGCTGGCAGCGGAAGCAAGTTGAAGGAGCAGAGCCCTCTTCCGACGCTGCCAACAGGCTCCCTGGAGTCAGTCCTTCCCAGGAGGCCTCCCTAGCTACACGGTGCAAGGAGGAGAGTTAAGGAGCGTGGAGCCGAGGGACAGAGAACTGCAATTTAACAGCAGGCTCGCTACGAAAGACTCAAGCGACCTTGAGCAAGTCACTCCCCCTCTCTGAACCTCAGTCTCCTGTAACCTTTGAAGCAAAAGAAGTCACACTTGATAATCTCAAGAGTGCCTCTAGCACTAAGCATTTAGTATTTCTAAGCTTCTACAGTGTGGGCAAGACCGAGGGCCAGCTAGAGCTAGCTCAAACCCCAAACACAGGTATCTGTTGTTTCCTTGCTTCCTTCCCTGCTTCCTTCATCAGCTGCTCCCCACAATTCCATGGGAAACAGCCTCTAGAACTTTCACTCCACAGTTGAAATGGGCTCACCCTGCCCCCGCCTCTGCTCTAGTGAGCATGTGATCCAGGCCTGGCCAATTGGTGTAGTTTGTACCCTTAGTATGGTGATTGGTTCAGGGATAGACATGTGATCCAATCTG
>PVIA01007873.1:0-33377 GCA_004024845.1 Tonatia bakeri
TCCCTTCCCTCCTTCCTTTCTTTCGAGGTACCCCTTTAGGATCTCTGTCTCCCTCTCCTGATGTTAATGTGTCACCTGAGAATTCTCTTTGCTTCTCTCTGTTGGATGCCCCGTTTCCCAGCTCCCATGTTTTCTTATTTCTTGGTTTGGTAAAGCACGTTCTCCAGTAGCCTCCTAGAAATGGCATAAAGGAGCGAGATGTTTGAGATTTGCCTGTCAGGAAATATGTTTATTCTACCCTCCCTCATTCTTAATTGATAATTTGGCTGGTTATAGAATTCCAAGTTGGTAATCCTCAGAATTGTCAAGACATTCCTGTGCTGTACTCCAGTTTCTAGTGTTGCTGATTAGAAGTCTACTGGCTTCTGATTTTAGGATCTTATTTTTTATGCAACTAAAATTTCCCAATTATGTGTCTCCACATCATTGTTCGAGGAACCCAGAGGGCCCTTTTCAATAGGGAAAATCATGTACTTCAGGCCCCAGAGATTTTCTTGTGTTACTTTCTTGAAAACTTTCTTATTTAATGTTCTGTTGTTTCTTTCTAGAATGCCTACTGATATAATTACACTTCCTGGAATGATGCTCTAATTGTTGTATTTTTCCATGTCTATGTCTTCTAGGGCAGGGGTCCCCAGCCTCTGGGCGGTAGACCAGCACCGGTCCGGACCTGTTAGGAACGGGGCCACAGAGCAGGAGGTGAGCTTGAGTGTAATAGTGCACTTGAATCATCCCGAAACCATTTCCCCAGTCTGTGGAAAAATCGTCTTCCACAAAACTAGTCACAGGTGTCAAAAGGGTTGGGGACAGCTATTCTAGGGGATTTCCGCTATTTGTCTTGCAATCTTATGTTCAGATTTGAATTTGATTATCTTATTTGTAACTTCCAAGAGCTCTTTTCCATTTTCTGAATGCTCATTTTATAGTTTTGCCTCCCCCCTTTATGAACGTAGTATCTCATGCCTCAGGTGATATTAAGCCCAGAATATTTTCTTTTTTTCCTGCTTCTTTGTTACTAAAATTTTGTTACTAAAACTACCTTTTGTTGAGAAAACGTTCCTCAGATGTCTGCTGATTCTTAGCTATTTCTGAGCAAGGAACAAAACACCGGTTATGTCCATAGGTGGAGCCTGCTGACCAGTGGGCTTCCCTGCAGAGCTGCGGGGAGGGGGCTGGCCGTTCTGTCGTAGCATCAGTGTTGTGGGTCTTTTCTCTGCATCGCTGAGTTTCTCCGTGGAAGAACCTTCCTGACCAAGGAATTCAGTCCTGGATGCTAGTGTTCTAGGAGCCAAGGAAGGAAGGAAACATAGATCTCACCTTCAAAGAGGAGGATTTTTCACTTAACCCCAATTTCCAGACCCTTGCACTACACCAAAAGCCAGTTAGTTTGAACAGAGGAAATTTTAATGTGAAGAAATGTTAGCTAGTAAAAAATGGTTACCTACTTTAAAAGGGCCTGTAAAAGCTACAGAAGTAGCAAAGAAGGAGACATAAGCTTTAGACGGCTTAGACCGAGGGAGATTGGGCAATAAAGGAAATGGGACTAGAAACTCAGAAAGGCACGTCACTCCCCACTCCCCTCTCTGCCCCCTCAAGGCTGAGGTTAGGTCTCCTCAAAAACCACAGAGTTGCTACTGGAACACAGAGCCTGCACGTGGCAAAGAGCCCTGCCAGAGGACCCCTGCCAAGGTGACCTGCAGAAGTGGCCTATCTCTGGGCTGAATGGCCTCGGGTGCGGAGGCAGCTCCCTGAGGGCTTAGCAGGAGCTGCTGCAGGGAGACGGAGCAGAGGGAGCGTGGGCTGAGTGTGGCTGGAGCTGGTCTATGAGGGGCCCTGCGGCGAGCACCACCGGGCCTCCCACATCGATCCCCCGGCTCCCTCACTGACGAAGATGGTAGGAGAAACAGAACCAGAAAGGAAGCGAGCCGCCTCCTGCTGCTGTCAACTTGTGGTGTCACCCTAGTACCCTCTGTTGACAAAGCCTAATGTCAAGCTAGGCAGCAAAGAAGAAACGTTCACAGGGTCCAGCTCCAGGGTCACAAATCGGGGCAGGAAAGGGTGGGTTTAGAAAGGAGAGGCAATAAACTGTAATTGGCACACCCACCCTTCAGGGGCCAGGTGTCTCTGAGTGTAGAGCCTTCTTGTCAATTTCTAGAGCATAAATTTCGTTTACTTGTCGGGTGGAGGAAGGCACTTACACAGAATGTGAATGAACACTCCTCTTCTCAGCCCTACTCCTCATCCCTAAGGTTCCAATACCTCTGGTCTCGGAGTCTGTACAAGGCTGACGTGAGCAAATTGGCTTCTCATTCTCGCTTCCCCTATTGCACATGGAGATTTCTGCTTCCTCCACTCTGCTACACTGTTTGCCACTTGTCTATCCACTTTACCACTCCCAAGATTTTGTCGACACGTTGTCTTTTCTTCTGCTTTTCTTGGAGATTTATAACTTTCACAAAAATCTACTTATTGTCCTTTAATTGGAACTTCAGGTGTTTACCCACCAATCTTTTAAAGAAAGTTGAAATATTTATTTAGAAATGAAATAGAGCTAGTTAGATTAAGCAGTGATTAATGACAAATAATTTTTAGTTTGGAAGGTGTTTAATTTACACCCACGCATATGAATTTCTTCAAACCATACCCTGCAACAGCCAAAGATCGCCCCAGAAACATGGCACCAACATCAGCTTGTGGTATTTGTTGAAAATGGACACTCTTGAGCCCACCTGAGAATTTACGTATCAGACTCTGAGGGTTGAGCCCACTAGTCTGCATTTTAAACACATTTCTCAGAAGATGAACAACTCTAAAGTTTGAGAACCACTGCTGTATTTTGTATTTTTTATGAGTGACAGAATATTTTGCTTTGGCATTTTGGTGGAAAAGCTGCATTTCATTAGGAAAAAGACCACTGAAAATGACTGAAATGAGTAATGTCTTGTTTACTTGCTTTGTAGCCATACCTGGCCAAGCCTCGCTGATTGGCCCACGCGGCAGTCAGTGAAAGCACCCTCATTCATCGGTTGTTTTCTGCCTGAAATTGAGGAAGAGCCTAAGAATCCAGGGAACCCCGTGGCCCAGCCCACAGATTCCGACGCACGGAAGCGACGGCCAATGACACCGCCTCCGTCAGACTGCGGATGAAAATGAATGCGTGTTCCAAGGCCTCCATGAGCTCAAGGAATTATGCAAAGCAAAACTCTGCGTTAGACTTTTGTTCCGTGCCTACTCTCTAGCTGACTGGGGAGTGGGAAGCCAGCCTGACGCGGTGCGGGGAAAGCCTGAGCAGGTAACAGCGATGAACAGCCAGCAACCCCCCGCGGCCCCGCCCCCTCCGGGCCTTGGTGGCACGCCCATCCTGCAGCGACATAGTTTGCAGTCAGGATTATTTCCTTGTCTTTAAAAACAATAACATTAATGTTCTTTCTGCTTATGAAAGTAATACGTGCCAATTGAAGAAAAATTAGAACGCTGAGAACAATTAAGAAGAGAATAAAATTGACCATAATCTCCGAGATAACCGATGTGAATATGTTTGTATATTTCTCTCAAGTCTTTTTTTTTTCACTTATGGATCTTCCTGGTTGAGATAAGGCCTGTGAGTTGCTTCTGTACCCGGCTTTAAAAAAAATGTCTATTCATATCCTTTGCCAAGTTTTTATTTATTTTTATTTTTAGATTTTAATTATTTATTTTTGGAGAGAGGGGAAGGGAGGGAGAAAGAGAGGGAGAGAAATGTTAATGTCTGGTTGTCTCCCCCACCCCCCAAGGCATGTACTTTGACTGGGAATTGAACCAGAGACCCTTTGGTTTGCAGGCCGGCATTCAACCCACTGAGCCACACCAGCCAGGGCTGTACCCTGCTTTTTTTTCACTTATGATTATAAGCCTACCTGCACAGAATTACAGTTTCTCATAAACATGTTTAAATCTTAAATAACGTCAATTGTACAACTATATATTCATCTAGCCACTCCCCAATTACTGGATACGTATGTGGTTTTCAACGACTTACTGTTATGAACAGCATGATACGAGGCTTTGTGTATAAACTTGGCCCACATTTCTAGCTTCCTCCTGAGGATGCATTCCCACAGGTTACAGACATTTTAAGGCTGCTGGTAGCTGTCGACCTATTTTCCCAAAGGGTCTCCACATGCTTCCACCAGCAAGGAATGAGAGTGTCTCTCTCACTACAGTTTTCACAGGTCTGGATACTATAAATATTTTTAATCAAAATAATATATGCCTATTGTTTAAAAATAAATGTTACCAAGACATACTAAAAACACGAATGCCCTGGCTCACTGCCCTCTGCCCTCCTGTCCACGGCCCTGGGGCAGCCCACCCTTAACATCTTTAGCTGTCGTTTTAGGTGCTCACTGCTCATCATAGGTTCCTTCTGTAATTTCAAATGTCATCTCTTATCGGTTCGCTTGCCGCCACAACAGGTTAGGGTCTAGCTCCCTTACGGCAACCTCCTCCTTCCCACTTTCCATTCCCGCATCCTCCCTGTAAACCTACATGGCTGTGTTTAGTTTATCCAATAAAAAATTAACAATTAATTATTAAGTAATATAAGAGTATCTCAGTGTGGTTCATTAATATACTCATTTATAACTGTTATGTTTACTATAGTAGTAAAGTATTATAAGTGCAGAAACACTATTCAACTCAGACCCGTGTTGTGTATTAATATTGCATTTACTTTCCCATCCCTCTTAGTTTGGACTGGGACTTCTAATTGTTCTTTTCTTCTCGCATTGTCTTGTTTTGTCACTGCTCATATTTTTCTCAATCTTTACCTTAGGATATTTTAATTGATGTTAGAGAGACAGAGAAAGAGAGAGGAAGAGAAACATTACGTGGTTGCCTCCTATACGCACCCAGACTAGGGATCGAACCTGCAACCTTTCTGGTGTATGGGGCAATGTTCCAACCAGCTGAGCCACCCTGCCAGGGCACTGCTCACATTTTTTAAATGCACCATTGCATCTTGTATTGTACTGAGTCTCCCATTTTCTGGAAGATTTCCCTGCCAAAGTTCTGCATGTTCCTGAGTTAAGATGGATCAGGAATACAATTGTTCTTTTAAATGAATTCATCCTCTGGTTTTTAATTCTCCAAGTCTTTTTTGCCCTTTTTGGTGCTTGGAGTTTCTAAACCAAGAAATGCTACAGGGCAGCCAGCTTCACGTGTTCTGCACCTTATGCTGGTTCTGTGGGCGCCCCAAGCCATGGCTTCCTCCAGCCCGCTCCATCCCACACCTCTCCTCGAGAGTTCTGTTGAGATGCCTCGCCCTCACGTGCTCTGGCCCCACCAGCCCCGACCCCAGGGGTTTTCAGTGTTGCCCACAGCGAACACGTGGCGATACCTGCAGACGGCTTCTGTTGCCACCACGAGGGAGGGGGGTGAGACCAGGGATGCTGCTAAACACCCTACAGTGCACAGGACAGCGCCCGCGGCAAAGAATTGTTATCATTGTAGTGGCATCTCAGGAGGGAGAGCACGTCAATGTATATTCAAACTGACACCTTCGGGTCACTCAGTCTCTTAGAGACTTGTTTCCTCATTCCCAAAATGAGATTGATGCTTGGGACTATTTTGGGAATATTAGGACTGAATGAGATGATGTGTGAACAGGGTCCAAGGCATAAAAATTCTTCAAAACTAGTCAGAAGTTGTAATTTTTTAAAAATTGTTGATAGTTTGACAGATTTACAACTGCTATCTCATTTAAATTTTTATTTCTTTGTCCTGGAGAGGCTGACATATTATCATAAGCTAACTTTACAATTTGCATTCATTCTGCTGTGATTGGCTGGTTTAAATCCTTTATTAAAATTTATTGACATTCTAGGTTTAACTGAAGTGCTCTGGGCCCACCAGCTTGTGACTGTAAAATTAAGTCCTATTTACTTTAATATTCAAATCACCACTCTGAACCTCTACATTCCAAATTAATAAGAAATTCACTCTTTACTGAGTTTGCTCTTCCCAAGTATTTGAGTTCCCTGAGTTATTTAAATACCTGTCCTCATCAGTTGCTGCCCCCTGCTGGGAGAGCAGGAACTTGCATCCACCCCACACCCGAGGGGTGGGACTCTGCGGTTGTGGGTAGCTGACCTCTCTGTACACCCTCTGAGGGCCCCACCTGCTGGCCTCAAATGTCTCCCATGCCACCATTCCCCCTGCTGGCAGTAGTCGCTGGCGAGTAGGACAACAGGATGCAGTCCTGCAGGCCTGCAAGGGCGGAGCCCAGCTGGGCCCCTCCCTCAACACGCTTGTTTCACTGCCTCTGGTGCAGGAGTTGGCCAACCCTCCCCAGGTGGGGATGGGTCTTCAAGATAGGAGGAAGGCCTTAGTGTTCAAGTCCAGGAGGATTGTACCACAATGACGCTGCGGAAAGTCCAAGTGAGTCAGCTCTTTAGCGACATGTGTGTACTCAGTGGTTTTATATAGAACATTCTTTAAACATTCCCCAGGTAGCAGATATGGTGCTCAGTACTTTATGTGAGTCATTTCATGTTCACTCCTCACAATAATTTAGGAGTCAGGCACTTTATTATTGTAATTCCCATTAATAGACGAGGCTCAGACAGAGGTAGGTAATTTCCCAAAGACACAGAACCACGACTCAAACTCAGCTCCGTTAGTCCTCAAGGCCTACATTCTGCGTGACTAAGGTGTTTCTTTTTTCAGCTTGCTCATGAGTGCACTCATTTCCTCCCAGGCAAACCTGGGTGAAGTGGGTAGCATCTAGGCGCAGGTCCTTTTCTCCCTAAAGGTGTCTTTACTCTCAGGAGCCACCATAGCTAATTCCTGCACTCTGGCCTCAATCAGAGCCACTCAAGTCCATCAACACGTGTTTAGAGGTTTGAACTCCACAGTGGGATGGGGTGAGGGCGGGATCAAGGTCCTAATCGTCTTCTCCTAGGGAAGACTCTCCCATACTTAATAAATCCCACACCTAAATAATAGGACCTCACCACCTCGTCCCCTCTGCCCCTGCCTCTCCCAGGCTCTCAGAGCTGAGTGCACCCCTGTTGCCACCCATCAGCCCCTCCTGCCCCAAGCTAGCTCCTGACTGAGATTCCTGGGTGTTAGAGGCCTCAGTACGTTCTGCCTGCCTTCTGGGGAAGTCATCAGGGAATTACCTTCTCAGACCCCGTAGCAGAAGCAGGCATGGGCTCCTGGGTTCTCCCCCACCTTCTTTCAAGCATTACCCCCAGGTCTTGGCTACATGTCAGCGGCCTAGGGGTCCAGCTCCCCCATTCCACACTGAGACCAAGCTGAGCTCCCCAAACCTGCGCACCTTCCTACCTTGTGGAATCTCAGGGAATACTACTGGTCTATATAGTCTTGGAACCTGGTTCTGAGACCTGACTGGTTATGCCTCCTGGTGCCCTGATCCCTGTCCAGAGCAAGGCATGGGCTGGGGGTCCTCAATGCCCTATTTTACTGTTGCCATCTGGACCCTTGTCCTATTGTTCACGCATGCTCACATCTCTGGATACCACCTGCCCATCTCCCTGACCCTGAGGATTGGCAACTGTGGTGTCTCAGGTCAGCTGCCCATTCTTCCTGATGGAAATCCTGAGTCTAAACTACAGTATTTCCTGGTCAAGCCTGAACTCACCCAGTCTTTCAGGCATTGTGACCCCTTATTTACTAACTTACCCCTGTGACCAAGCCATTTTCCCTGTCCTGGTACCAAGTCCTGGCCTCTTCCCTGCTCTGTCCCATCCTCCAGTTGCCCTTTCTGACTAAGCCTCCATTCTAACATGGACTGAGTTTAGCTAAGAGGATTCTAAGGGGCTGGAATAGCCAGGCCCAGAGAGGATGCCACACCAGCGTAATAAGTGAATTCCAGCTTGTGATTGAAACAACCAGGTCATCTTTGTAATCTGAGTCTTTTGTGCATTCACGGGATAAATTAGTATTGTTTGATGAGTCAGCATAAAAACAAATGAGCAAGCAGACCTAGGGAGCTTCCCATAGAAGCCCGCTGGGGTCTCTCTCCTTGACCCTGTCCAGTTTAATGTCTTCATCGGTGGTGGCATTTTGTGAATACCCAATAAATGGTGCTTTGGAGGGTATGACTATAAATTGCAAATGACAGGATGTGAGAGTTTATTAACACCATATTTCACTAATTCTAAAATGTACATTTTAACATGTCTACAATCGAAGGCATCATACAATCAATTGCATGTCCTAATTTTATTGACAGTATTTCTTCCTCTTCATGGGAATTTTTTTCATGGTGCATCTTACAGTTAAAAGGGTCTTATATCTGATGAAATACGGTATTGGCTGATGTAATCCGAATCAGAGACTATCATCGGGACAAAACAAACGAGAGTGACTCCAACAGGATGGCATTTGGTAGTGATAAGCAATACTGTCCTGCACTTAAGTTCGAAAAATCAATCGCACAAGTAAAAGATGAAGACAAGTTGGCTTAAATTCAGTGCCTGTCACGGCGACGAGAATGGGTTTGAGTAGACTGCTGGGGACGAGTCAATAGCAAAGTCTCTGCCCCCAAAATGAATGCAATTACATACTGCGCTAACAGAAGTACAGCGTCCCAAAACGGGCAGAAATAGCTTGTCATTTTCTCCGGTCAGACTGCATTTAAAACAATTTATTGCTGTATTTTAAGAGGCATATTAACAAACTGGAGTGTGTCCTTTTATTGAAACTGTGCTTTGGAGTTAAGACCTAGAGCTGTGTTGAGAGATGACTTCATAAGAAATGCCTTGAGTGTGTTATTGAATTTATCATAAGAAAAGTATTGGGTCCATTTTTTGTTAGGACTCAGAAAATTATCTTTCGTTCCCCGATTCAGGAAGAGCTGTGTTTCCCGCTTGCTTTGTGAACACTGGATTGTATAACCACGCGCATCTGTCTTTTTGCCTTCATTACCAGTAAGTTCAAAAGGTGAATTTAGGGACTGTATGTAGGCAAGTTCAGAGACTTGTATGGCACAACACTGTGCACCATGTTTGCCTTGGGCTGGTATCTCCTGCACTTCTTTTCCCTTCACTGACATTGCCCCGTTGCTTTCACACACCTGCCGTATCATTTACGCTTCGCAAGCTCCTTCAAGTCTCTTTTTGAATTAGCTGGGGCTATGAATGAATCAACACCAAAATAACTAAGTGAAAAACGGATGCATATTCAGAGGAGAGCTCCTGGGAAGAGAGTGAAGAGGAAATTGTTCCCGAGTGTTAGGAGAGAAAGAACTGGAACTATTTGGAAAGCAGAAGACTTATTGGAAAATAAAAGCAACCCTAAAGATGTTCACAGGCCTGTCATAGTGAAAAGTGATTGAATTTATTCTGTATGACTCAAAGATAGCAAAATCAGTGGAAGTGAAAGGGAATTAGATTTTTTTTCTCGATATAAAAGAAAAACTTACTAAAAACTCAAGCTGCCCAAAATGAGAATGGCCACCCGGTGGGGCAGCATGCTCCGTTTGCACAAGTGTCAGGTTGAGGCTGGATGGCAACTGTCAAGGCTGTGGAGGATAGCATTCCCCAAGGATCTCGGAAGTCCATCTGCCTGCGGCTTAGTATTTTGTGAAATGGAAGCCAAGGTGAGGAAGAGGAAGCCACCTGCCCGGGGACAGGGCTTGTCCTAGAACCTTGCATTGGTGGGACGGGATTTGGGGAGGTGGGGGCCTGTAGGGAAGGGACCACTTTCCAGGGAAGCCTGTCTGCCCGCCCCGAGGGATGTTCCTCCAAGCACACTGACCACTGCACAGAGGAAAATCCAGAACACAAATGTGAACACCAACAGCACAGGCTTCCCACCGGCCTTCGTGCCCTCCCCACCTTCTCGTCCTCTTCCAGAGTCGCACATGGGGAGCACGGGAATGTGGACAGTCAGTTCCCAAGGGGTCTTCTTCATTCCCTTTCCTCAGTTCAAGTTCCATCCTTCACTCTGATTGGCCAACAATTACCTCATTGTTTCCTCACTTGTTGGAAAATCACATCTGCCCTCTGGGCCCCTCCCTTCTTGCCCCATCCCTCTTGCTCCAAAATGACAGAGCATTTCCCTGGCTGGGTATTCCTCCCTTCAAGTTCACAGCTCCCCTTTGTCCCCGCCCTGCAGTCCCCAGGCTCTCAGTGGGCTCTGTCCTGACTTCATTAGCCATGCAGATTTATGCAGCTCTCCTCTCTGCCCGACACTGTCTTCCCTGCTATGCTAATAGTCAATGTTTCCCTTCTCTCAACTCTGCTGCCAGCAGATCTTATTCCAAACTACCTCAGACCCTCTCTCCGAGCTTAGAGGGGGTGGCCAAAGGGGACAGGAAAGCCCCCCACCTGGGCCAGCTGCTTAGATTTTTAGCTGCGAGTAGGAGGGGAAGAACGAGACAGCCCCAACAGCACAGGCTAAAAACAGCCCTGGCCACCTCCGAAGATTCCAGAAACTGAGCCCCTCTTCCGTCCTTCTCCATTCCTGCCATCACTCCCCAACAGCTGAACTGCAAATCACACCGCCCTGCGTGGCCTCTCTTCCCGTCAAGGCCACTCAGGATGTTCATCTTAATTTCACTTTGACAGACACAAAGAACAGGGGAGGAGGGAGCCCCCAGTGCGATGTGTCCCCCCTCTGCCCACTCCCCAGCACAGCCAGGGCCGGGCCAGCAGGATCTACAGCTTGGGGATAATTGATAGCCCGAGACCTCAGAAGGCTGGAACCAAGCCAAGGCCATAAACTTTGTTCAAAGTGCTGTTTGATAGTTTATGGTGAAGGGCAGACTCCACTTCCTGGCCCTGGGCCGGCCCCTGCATTGCAGAGCGACCTGCCTGCTGCTCTTCCCACCAGGTTCACAGGCATGTGGTGCTGAGCCACAAACAGTGAGCAGACTTGGTTCCTGTGACCTGGGTCCTCGCACGCCCAGGTCCTCGCACACGCAGGCTTTTATGCACCCAGGTCCTTATACACTGGAGTCCTGACATAGCCATGTTCATGCATACCCACGTGTTCACACACCTGGGTCCTCCCACACCCAGGTCTTTAAATGCCCAGGTCCTTGCACATCAGGGTCCCAACACATCCAGGCTCACGTACACCCAGGTGCTCCCGCTCTGGGGTCCTTACGTGCCAGGCTGTCAAACACAAACACACTGGACAGAGAATCATGAAGTGGGCCATCAGGAAAGGGTGTGGGGTCTCCCCAGACCGCCATTTCACCTACTGGGGAAATGGTGTGCAAATGAACTTCAAGAGCAGCCCTGTGGGGAAAAGACCACAAAACAAGAGGGGTGGGGAGGGAGGGGCAGATGTTTGTGGTGGTGGGTGGACTAACTGTATAACAAAAATGCGTTAAGTGCTTTGCCAGCCTTTGTCTAAACAAAATGTCACATTTCCATTTAAAAACAAGTTATTGGACTCATCCGAAGTCCTTTTGACTGGAAGGAAACTTGTTTTCTCTCCACGTGCCCCCCATGCATCCCTGAGAACCCACCCCCTGGGATTCCTCCCCACTTTGTCTCCAGCCGTGCTGGCCCCACTGAAGGGCGCTCAGCCACCCCTGGGGGCTGCTCTCACCGGAGACCCTCCCGCCAGCTGGGCTCAGGCCTGTCCCTCCATCCCCAACCATGACAGGCAAAAAGGAGACAGTCACACTTCACCAGGTTCTTACCTAAAGCAGAGGCCAAGGGCGTCACAGCCCATCCACAAATCTAACATGAACCCCCACAGCGGGTGTAGGGACTCCTTCGTGGATGTCATTCTGCCTCCCTTCCAGCCCAATTCACTGAGGGAAAGAACAACCTTTCTCTCCCCACGTCTGACTTCTGAAGTCCCTTATAGCCCATCTCAAACCTGTCACCACAGCACCCTTCACAAAGCCTTGAGTGTGATCCCAACTCCATGATGTTCTGGAAAAGGCAATACTATGGACAGTAATGAGATCGGAGGTTGTCAGGGTGGAGAGAATTAAGAGGCACAAACTTCTGGTTATAAAGTAAGTCAGTCGTGGGGATATAATGTACAGCATAGGGAGTACTGTTGATTTATATTATGATGACTTTCAATGGTGACAGATGGTAACTAGACTTACTCGCGATGATCATTTTGTAAAATATATAAACATCAAATCACTATGCTGTACACCTGGAACTAATAGGATATTGTACACACACTATAATTCATTGAAATGTTTTTAATAAAAAAAAAGAGATGTCAGATGCAAATTAAAGCCACAGCAAAGTACCACGTCACACCTAACGGAACAGTTAAGGTAAGCAGACTGACAAAACCAAGTGCTGACAGGGCGTGGAGACACAGGGGCGCTGGTGCAGTGCCGGCGAAGTGCAGCGTGGCACAACCACTTTGGAACACAGACCGATTTTAGCCAACTCGAATGTGAGCTTGGCCATTTCACTCCGAGATCCATGACCCAGAGCATGGTTCTCAAACTTTACTCTGCCCTTAGCACCTCTGGGAGAGGGGGGATCCTGTTAAAACAGATTGCTAGATGCTTCTCCCAGAATTTCCGATTCAGCGGATCTGGAGGCGGAGTCCAGATTCTGCATTCCAATACGCTCCCAGGTGACCTGATGCTGAAGCTACATTTTGAAAACCAGGGCCCGGAAAAATTATTGCACGTGTGCCCCAGGAAACACGTACAAGAAAGTCCATGGAAACAACCCAGATGCCCATCGACTGTAAATTGGACAAAGAAATTGTGGCATGTGAAATACTAATCAGTACCACAAAAGAATGAAACACAGCCACAGATATTAACATTGATGAATCATGAGTAAAAATAGCCAATCAAAGAAGGATGCATAGAACGTGATTAGATTTAATTAAAGCTCAGAAGCAGGTTGAACTAAGAAAACAGTCCTAGGGACGCAGTTGTTGAAACAGGCAGTGGAACCAGAGTCCCCGAATCATCCTGGCGGCCCTGCCTCTGGGACGGGGGAGCTGTGACCGGAAGACACACAGGCTGCTCGATCCTGAAATCCGGGTTCTACTCTGACCGGCGATCGATTACATAGATGCTTGTTTTATGTTTTTGTTGTTGTTTTTTTTTAACGGAATGTATCTATCTTTGGACCAGGATCTGAGGAACACTACCCTAGAGCTTCTAAACAGATCCATCCATAAAAACTAAAAATTCTACACCAGTACTTTCCCTGTGCCTGGTTCCCTCATTCCTGGGAAGGCCGTAGGACATCACCTAGGTCACGTGTCCAGCTCAGGGTGACAGCAGGCTGGCCTGGCCCTCCCACCTCTGCCTGCATCTCCTCTGAGCAGCTACCGAGCAAGAACACACACTCATGCCTCCACTAGGACAAGTCATCATGTGCAAATAGTGCCTGGAGTCCAGACCTGCCCTAGGAAAGACACAGTTTTTTTCTCCCAGAAACACAATTAGTAGACTTTTCCCGCGGAAAATGAGAATTATTTTTCATTGTTATGCAATGTGGTTTAGCTCCCGAGAACCAGGCTCTCAAACCCGGGATTCTGGAAAAGGGTCGTGGCTCTATGTTTGAAGAAGCAGAGGTTCTTTAGGGGTGTTTTCTCCCCCAGAACAATGAAGCAGTCTGCTGCTAAATGAACCCAAGGCAGAAGACTGCTTCCAGCCTTCAAGTGAAACCAGAGCAAATTGTTCCTTCTGTGTAGAAGCCGATATTGTTTTCCTTTCTTCTTCTGTCCCTTCCTTCTCTTCCTTTAAATCAGCAGTGACTTCTTTCTTGACACCAGAGCCATTTCCATTGGTGAATACTCTTGCCCTCCTGACTGAAATATTTCTTACCCAGAGCTTTTAGCCAGTTGGTTCTGTTTCTGCTTCTTGGGGCCAGGGTACAAATCTAATTAATACCTCTTCAACATGACAACTTTCAAACAGATGAAGACAGCACATTGTCCCTGAACTTTCTCTTTTCTCGGTCCCTGGGCCATCTCCCGTGTGGCAGTTTTGAACCCCTTCATTTCTTGGTTGATGTGTCTTTAGGCTCCACCTTGTCTCCCCAACATGAAGATGGGGACCCCGATCTGACGGCAAGTTCCAGCGGTGAGAGAAGAGACACTGTTTCCCCTGCCTGTCGCACAGGGTGGCCAGGGGCTCTGCACAACAGACTGACGACAGGCAGAGGAACAAGAGAAGAGCAAACAGAAGCTTGTGAACACGCTCGTGCACACGCGTGTGAGTGCTCAGTGATGAGCACCTCAGAGGAGTGGTGAGAACTCAGGCCTGCGTGGCATCTTAACACAGAACGATGAAGTTTTAGAGAAGGGGCAAGACAAAGGAAAAGAACATTAAGTTTCCAATGTGACAAATTGTGGGAAGGCAAATATTTGGGAAAACTAGTGATACGTAGGGCTAATTTTAGCAAAGTTATTTAGATCCTTTGGTGCTGGCCTCTGGGTTGATAGGGGTTTCACGCTGTCTCTGGTGAGTAACTTCTGTCTTTCCTGGTGGAGAGGAGAGGAGGAGGCATGGCTTTATAGATTTATGTCCTGCTTTTAGGCAAACAGGAGGAGGACAGGGAGCTCTTCTTATGTCTGCGTCTTCTCAATTGCTTCAGCTCAAAATCATCCTTGTGCCAAAGTGCCGTACTCTGCTACCCTTCACAGCAGGATATCAACCCCGTGTGCAAGGCATGATGCGCCTGTTAATGCCACCGTTTCGAGGACAATATGCATGGTATCAGAAGCCATTTTTCACCGATGCCAAGTGTAGGTACTGGAGGAGAAAGAGAGTAAAAAATTAGCTTGTCTTTTTAAAAGCAGAAGCTATTACAACAATGTGAAATGTTTATTATTGATGCCTAGTTGTCATGCAGCGCAATGCCAGCTGATGTCAGAACCTGAAGGGCTGCCAGACAAATAAGAGATTTGTCAGATCCCGTTAGCCATGCATTGAATTTGACGACAGCAGTTAACTCTAGATAAGTGGCCTCAGTCTTCATAGCGTAGAGCTCATTGTATTAGTAACAGATAAACCCTGAAGGGTCAGTGATTTAATACAATAAGAAGTTATTTCTTGTCTCTTTATATTCAGTGTGGGACTCCGGTCCGGAATGGGTGGCTCTCTCCTAAGCAGAGCTTCAGGGGTCCAGCCTCCTTCTCAGCCATTGTCAACGGGCTGTTCCTGAGGTTGTCCTGAGGATGAGAGGCTGGGGGCAGGGGGGCTGATTTCATTCCACCCAGCCAGAGGGAGAAAGAACATGGGTGGTCGCCCATGGTCACCCTTTGGGCCAGGTGTGAGAGCAAAGGACATCACTTCTGCCTAACACCTATTGGCTAGAACTTGGTTACAGGGCCAACCTAACCATGGGGAGGCTGGAAAATAGAGCTGGATGTGTAACTAAGAAGAATTTATTGCTTGTCTCTCAGTAATCTAATCTAAGGGTCCCGTATGGGTAGCAAATAACATTTAGTGTTTATGTGGAAATTGTTTGGACTTGCTGGGCTCCCTGAAAGGGTCTCAGGGACCTCTAAGGGTCTCTGGACCATGCACGCTCTGAGATGACTGCCCTAGACCATCCAATGACCCTTAGGCGGGCTGATTTCCCAGCACTACAGTATGACACTAAGGAGCACTCTCAGGGTTAAAATGACCTTGGTCAGTTTTCTGCCTTCTCCAGGCCCCATTCGAAGGGACTGCACTAACTGCCTCCCTCCCCTCCATGTCAGGGGCCACTGCAACTGCTCATGGCTTCTCAGTCCTTGGTTTCCTCAGCGCTGTGCTCACGTCCACGACTGAACGACCTCTTCCCATTCAACTCAGATAACGGTTGACCTTCCTGGGACAGACCTCAGCAGCCAGTCCCTGCTGACACTCTCTGCCTCTCCTTGAGAAGGACTAACAGAGGAGCAGTGACCCTTGCCTCTGACTCTCAACAGGAAGCCCACCCTGCACCCCTTTGACCTGTGTCCCTTCTCCTGGGCTTTCCTGACAGGCCCCGAGTCCCACTCTGCCCAAACAAGCCAGCTGGCACCTCCCCCACCACTCAGCAGCCACGGAGCCAGAGCCTCGGGCTTCAGTAGCCCATGAGCCACTCTCCCCACCTCACACCCATGTGGCAGGAGCAGGCAGTCCTGTGCAGCCTCCAGCACTCCAGGCAGGAGGCTCCCCATGCACCACGGCATTTCTCTTTTAGATCCTGTCCCTCCAGCTCCTGCGATGGGGGATAAGATGATAAGATGGGGCAGATGTCATAGCCCCTGGCCTGTCATTGGAGCCTCCAGAACTCTCTCCCTCTCTGCCTGCTGCTAGTGCTCCCTCTTGAGTGTGTGCGTGCCTGGGGTGAGGAGAGCACTCAGGGCTCAAACCAGTTCTGCCTGTTTGTGCTTCATTTCACGTCTCTGGGTCTCACCAGAGATTGTGCCTTTTGAACCCCAACATCAGGAATTGGTGCCCTTTTCATGGGTCTAATCTTTGCTTGGCAACAACCCCCACCCAGGGCAAATGGCTGCCTCATATCCTGGGGCGGTGAAGGCGAGAAACAGCACGATGGTGATATTTCCAGGTACTAGTCTGCTGGGTAATAACATGAGTATAAATGGGTTAAGTGGTTTTGTGGCAACAATTAGGCTGAAAGTCACTTTTGAAAGAGAGAAAGAGACCAAGCAAGCTTATTCCCAAGGTATGGCTTTAAAGTGGGCACTCTGGGCTGTTTGTGCCTGCCTGTTGGCAGCCCTTGGGGGCAGGGTGGGGGTTAGGAGAAGGCAAGGGAAGAAATAAGCAGTAACTCTGAAAATGCCTTGTGTGGGAAGATGAGAAGAACTAATTGCCTCTCAGGCCATTTCCACCTGGAAAATGCTTTTCTCCCAGTCCTAGGTCCTGCCCTCAGCCCCCCAGTTCGACGGAGCCCACGCCGGCCCTCTTCCTCTGGTCATCCACTCCTGGTGTGGTTCCTGAATCTTGCCAGGGCGTGGCTATTGGGTAGAGGAATCGCAGGCGGCAGGGAATCAACGGATGATACAATCTGTGCCAGTCGGTCCTCACACCCCACAGAGTCTCAGGCCCAGGCTGTCAGAAGTGCCAGTTCCCTGTTGTCACAATACCCAGGTTTCTGGCACTGATCAGCACCTGCTCCCCAACAGACCCGCTCCTGGACCACAGTCTAGTCAGGCTCCTCTGAACTCTCCTCTCAACCAGGCCCTGGCTTGTGGGCCTCTGTGTTTGTCTCTGCATTATCCAGTTTTAGCAAGAGCCCTGCTCAGTCCGTTTAATAAGAGCCCCCATCCTTGACCTCTGATCACTCTCAGTATCTATTAGGTTTTTCACCCTCCACCATCCTCCAAGGGATGTCCGAGCAGCATGCTCCGCCTTCAGCAAGAATCATGACATAGAGAGAGAAAGGAGAAGAGGGAGAGGTCAATTTGTTGTTCCACTCATTCATTCATTCATTGGTTAATTCTTGAATGTGCCCTGACAGGGAATTGAACCTGCAACCCTGGCATATCAGGACAACACTCAAATCAACTGAGCTACTCGGCCAGGGCATGTTTCACCAGTAGGGGGCATCATACCCTCTACTCTGTGTTCATCCATGTTGTCACAAATAGCAATATTTCATTCGTATGGCCGAGTAAGTAGCCCACTGTACAGATGTGCCACATCTGTACCCATTCACCCGTCAGGGGACACTTAGGTGGTTTCCACATCCGGGCTGTGCAGTAACGCTGCAGTGAACGGAGGGCGCATATATCTTGTTTTGGATTCCTCTGAATAAATACCCAGACGTGGAATTGCTAGGTCTTGTGGTAGTTCTATTTTTAATTATGCTAAGTGAAATAAGTCAGAGAAAAACAAAGACTCTATGATTTCACCTATCCGTGGAATCTAAAAATACAAAACAAGTGAATAAACAAAGCAGAAACGAACTCATAGATACAGAGAAGAAACTGACGGGTGCCAGATGAGAGGCGGCTGGCGGACTTCGTGAACAAGGTGAAGAGATTAAGATGGGCAAGATGCCGGTTATGGAGATGGAAAGCACAGCAGAGGGGTTACAGCCAATGGTATTATAGTCCCTGCATGGGGCCAGGCGGGTACCAGGCTTACTGGATGATCAGTTCCCGATATATGAATGTACATATAAATGTATATATAAAAGGTATGTAAATGTCTAATCACTTTGTTGTACACCCAAAACTAATATAATACTGTATGTCAGCTATAATTGAAATAAAAAAAATTTTTTTGAAAAATCTAGTAGGTCAGTTTAGCCAGAACCTTCCCTTCCCCTGATGTTTCCCATTCAGCCTCAGCTGTCGGCCCCCACTCTTCCTTGTTGTTCAGAGTTGAGTGTCTCTCCCTCACTGCAGAAGCCCACTGTGGTGGTCCCTGCACTTGTCACGAGTCCCCCGAAGGAAGTCTGTCTTACTGTGCTTAAAACGTGCCGTGAATAAGTCTTCACTTCAGAGGTAGAATAATGTGCCCTGACTGGTGTGGCTCAGTTGGTTAGGGGTCATCCTGCAGACTAAGGGGTCGCTGGTTTGATTCTGATCAGGGCACATGCCTGTGCTGCAGGCTGGACCCCTGGATAGGGGCGTGTGGGAGGCACTGGTCGATATTTCTCTTGCACATTGATGTTTCTCTCCTCTCTTTCTCTCTCCCTTCTCCTTTTGCTAAAAATAAATAAATAAAAATATTTTTTATAAAAAGAGTTAGAATAATGTGCTCTGGCCAGATAGCTCAGTTGGTTGGAATGTTGTCCTGATGTGCCAAGGTTGCAGGTTCAATTCCCAGTCAGGGCACATACAAGATGCAACCAGGGACTGCATAAATAAGTGGAAAAACAAATATTTCTCTCTCTCTCTCTCTTCCCCCCTTTCTTCCACGTTCTCTCTAAAGTCAATAAAAATAAAAAATAAAAAGAA
Organism: Tonatia bakeri; assembly: GCA_004024845.1. Lineage (NCBI taxonomy): Eukaryota > Metazoa > Chordata > Mammalia > Chiroptera > Phyllostomidae > Tonatia > Tonatia bakeri. The sequence continues at coordinate 18,862 of PVIA01007873.1, forward strand.
AGCATTAGAAGAAAGGTTTTTCTTTAGCATCTCATATGTAAGAGCTCACGTACAGGACAGCTGAAGCCCTCCCAGGGAACAGGCAGATGAGCTCCACGTCAGTCCCCTCCACGGAAGCAGGCTGACGACGCACGCATTCCTGAGCCGTAGGGGGTTTTGTGGAGCCCCGCAAGAGAAAACCGTGTCCAGCATGAGGGCCCCAGCACTGCCTGCCCAGCTCCTGGACACGAGGAACACAGCCATCAGAGAGAGGCCTCACCCTGCAGGGAGGCTGGGGGGTCACAGAGGCTGGAGGGAGGATTAAGTCAAAACAGGTACAGAGTCAACCCTGTGAACACGACCGTTATACAGCCCACACTAAAGGGACCGAAAAGGGCAGAACTGGGGTTTCCACCCGTGTGCTGTAAATGCTGGAGAACCACACCCTCTTCACGGCTGTGCCACCAAATGCAGGTCCACATGTAAGATTTGGTTCCAATGCAGCCAAGGATATGCTCTGTAACAGCAACCATCCATCAGACGCAACGCTGAGCTGAGTGGACAGCGGGATGTGGAGTAGACTGGAGTACAGCCTGCTGGGAAAGGAGGCCGAGGGCCAGGTGGTGGGGGAGATGGTTTTCTTTTGACTAGAACAATAGACAGTGTTGTCTTCTGAGGAGAGGAGGGTCCATCCAGGGCAGTAAACAGTGGTGCTCAAACAGCGACCCAAGGTTAAAGGACATCAAAGGACAAGGGAGTGACAGTAGATACAATTGCATTTCTTTGTACGCACCAATACAAATCCTAGGATTTAAAAGTGAGCCAGGAGGCTGACCTGGGCATTGCAGGAGTGAAGACAAGGGGATGACACAGGGCCCACACCGAAGGACTTGCGCCTTCATGAAGCAGTCATATTTTGAGGCACTTCTCTATGTGATTGAAGAAGTTCTAAAAAATATACAATATTTCTCAGTTTTCCCAAAACAACCAACAGAGTGGTTAAAAAAAAAGACTAAAAGCCAGTAAATCAGGATGGTAATGGAAGTAATCCCCAGTTGTGAGGATATAAATGATTGTTTTTGTTTTTGTACTTTCTGTACTTCTAAATTCCATCAAAATAAAATGAAAAGGCACACAGTGTTTAAAAACTCAAAAAAAAAAAAATAGGCTGCAACGCCTACACTTCCTTGGTTGCAGTCTTATTTTTTTTTGAATCCTCCCCACACCTCTGTGGGACACACTGTTTTGTCCATTTTCACATGGGAAAACCAAGGCTAACGCTGTTAAATAATTTCCTCAGGATCACACAGCTAGTGCGTGAATGAATCTGGACTTGAAACCAGGTCTTTTGACTCCAGATTCCATGTTTTGTTCAAGGCCTTAGTCCCAGTTACTACTGTCAAGATACAAATTACCCCCAAATTTAGCCCCTTAACACAAACACCATTTCACCTACGATTTTGTGAGTCAAAAATTCAGGAAAGGCATGGCTGGGCAGCTCTCACTGGTGTCTCTCTTGTGGCTCCAGTCAGACGTTAGCTGGAGCCATAGTATCTGGGAGCTCAATTGGGCTGACTGTCCCAAACAGCTCGTTCACGTGACTGGCTGCTGACGTCGGCTGAATACGCTGTCGGCTGGAGAGCTGATGCACCGTCCCTCCAGTGCAGCCGACTCAGGACGTTTGGATGTCGTACCTGGTATCTAGCTTCCGCCAGGACAAGCTTCTGATCTGGCCTCAGAAGTCACGCAGGACCACTGCCATGCATTCTTTTGGTGACAAGTGAATCATTAGACAGGCTAGATTCAGAAGGGGAACTGAGCTCCACCCTTCGATGGAAGCAAGGCAAAATCACATCGTAAAGGAGCCTGTCGGGTCAGAGAGATTGTTTCAGCCAACTCTGGAAAACGAAGTCTGCCTTAGTCATTCAATCCAATGCTTCCCAACCTTTGTCACTGCGCAGCACACACAGAAAGCATTAATATGTGTGTGGCTCATGACACCGCAACTGGAAAGTTCTGATAGGCTAACCCTCTGTGATTAGCCAAGCTTCCTTTCCTTACTGTATGGCTAGTGTGCACTCAAGGGCAAGACTTCCCACATGCTTCATGGTGCTTTTGGGCCAACAGAAAATAAACTCCCAGCTCTGCTTGCTCTGTGCTGCAGGTAACTCAGCTATAAGGATTTCTGTGTCCAAAAGCTTTGAGATAGTTTTTCATCTTATATTTTACACACATTAAAGTGGAGAAAACATGGGTTCTGTATGTATCATATCACTTTAAAATACATGCTGCCAATCAAAAGAATAATAACTGCAACGAATTGAGCACTGCAAACACGTTAACATTCCCAAGCTCACGATGATTCCGAAACAACAATGAGAACAACAGACACCATTATGGCAATCTTCAGAGGTTTCCAGAGCACTAACTCATTCAGAAAACTGGAAAATAAAGGGAAAGGATGAAGCATGTATCCTGCCCTTCCTATGACTATACGAACAACATTTCATGTCCTGTGAGATACCAGCGCATTGCCTCCCAGCTCCCAGTCCACACTTCTGGGCTCTACACTGAGAGACTGGTATTGGATCCTGTAAGCATTTCTCCTGTTGCCACCTGGAGCAGTGTTAAGCTTTTGTCAGTAGAGGATGCTGAAAGGACACTGCAGGAGGAAGGAGTTTGCTCCAGGCTCCAGCGTGCTTTCCTGCTTGCTCCTGTGGTGCACAATGGCCAAGAGTGTGGAAGATACCCCAGTGAGTTTTAGGGGCTCACCTCCGCTAAACCAGACCCACCTCAATATACAGCTTTCTATCGAGCTTGTCAGCACCCCAGTTCCCTGCTCACCAGGCCTAGCCCAAAGCGCTCGGGTGAACTTCCCCACTCTCCAACAGGCCCAGCCGTACCCTCTCCATCTTGGGTGGGAGACCCTCTTCCTGCTTGTCACAGCGCTCTGAGTGCCCTGACTCAGCTCCAGAGGGGTGGCTCTTCTCTGTACCTGCCATTCCTATAGTCTTTAGTTTCCTAACCCCCTATTGGTTAACCCCATATTACTATTTAATAATTTCCTTATTAAAATTTTTCTGTTGTCCAGACCCTGGCTGGTATTCAAATAGTTGACAAAAGAAAGTTCTTTTATATACAAGACAACCAGCTGGTGAATGTACAAGGAATGATATGAATGGAATATCTTGCAGTGAAAAAGCTAGATCTAGGCGGTGATCCTGAGTGGCTGCCTGAGCCATTTGGTGAAAGGCTGATGGGGAACCGAGTGATGGTGGAGAATAACGGATGGATGAGGCTGGTCGCTCCTGCATCCAGAGGCGGGTTGATGGGGAGCTGACGCAGTGTCAGCCGCAGCACCCTCTTGTGCACAGCATGTCCCGAGACCTAGAACCTAATGTTGTATTTGCATTTTGGTTTCTTTCTTTTACAGAAATCTCCTCAAACAGGAGATGTCAAGGTCCACATGCCTGGGTCACTACGTGAAAGCGCTGGTTGGCCTTACGATCACAAACTCAGAAATAACCAAACAGGATGCCCTTCCTGACGTGATGGAACAGGAAACGGCACCATCCGTGAAATGCCTTTGCCAAAAGTTTAACCTCAAACCGATTGAGCCTCCAGATGTAATCACAAATTTATACAAACACTTGGGATCAAAGAACATGTTAAGACACCATCAGAACACAATAGCCAAGTCCAAATTATGGGAGATTTTATAGGACAAAGTACCCAGTTCTTTTCTCAACAAATAAATAACAGGTTAAAAAAAAAAGTTGAGGCAGTAGAGGAGAATCACAGATTTTAAAGGACTTTCAGAGAAATATCACCAAAAACAATGTGTGCACCTTTTTTGGATCCTGATTCAGATCAAATAACCACGTATGAGGTCAGCAAAGTTTCTGTGCTGACTGGGTCTTAGGTGGTATTAAGGAATTATTGTTAAATTCTTCTAGATGGAGTCCTGGTATGCAGATATATCTTTTATAGAGTCCTTGTCTCTTAGAGACAAATGTTTAAGTGTTTTTGAATGAAGTGATAAAAATCCCGAGATTGTTTTTAAAAATAATCTCACAAAGGATTGGATAGTAGAGGTTACAGTCGGGGTTACAGGTAAAGTACAGTTGATCTTCTATTGCTAAATGGTGAAGCAAGGTGATGAGTACATGGAGGTTCATTGTCAATGTACTAATTATATCCAAACACTCTTTAGTGTATGTTTGAGAATGCCATCGTAAAAAGTTTCATGAAATAAAATGGATGCTGCCACAGATGACGTACTGTCTGCATATTCATAACCAAATTAATATTGTATATTGCAGTTTACAGAGCACTTTTCATACATAATTTACTGTAATCCTAACCGTAGGCTTACGAGATAGGTTTTATTGTCTTCATTTCACGGGGAACAATTCCAGAGCGGTTAACTCAGTGACTCGGAGGACTGGACCCCGGAGGAGGCAGGAAAGAAATTCAGACCCCAGTCCTCGGTTCCTAAATCCCGAACTCCACCTGGCGAGGTGGGAGAACAGCTGGATGATCCAGGTGAAGTCGCTGAACTTCTCAGCCTGAGGAAAATGGGAACAATAATATTTCACCTGCCTTCTTCCTAATTGTTGGGAAATTCTGGTCTGGTGATTTCTAGAGAAGTGCCGTGTAAATTGTAAAGTGCCCTTGAATTTAGACCAGACACTAGTTTTCTCTATAGAAATGGAAGAAAGTGGGGGACTCTGGGGGTCGATCTTGGGGGATGAAAGTGTGCTCTTGGCGACTCTGTCTCGCCTTCTCTAGACCCCTCTCATTCCCAAGGCCATTCCGTACACCAGTGTCAACTGATAGCGGTGAAGGTGTTCCTCCTTGTGGCTCATTCGAATGTTTGCCGCTGTCCCTCGTGTACTGTGTCGTGTCGCTTGTAGGAACGGAGACTCCACAACAGCTGTTGATAACTGCAAGTTGTCTGGCTAGTTTTTAGGCTAATGAAATGAGTGTGGAACTGTGTGGTACTTTCCACTGCTGTCCAGAATTCTCTATGAGATTATTCACACTCAGTCATCAGTGCCCAAGAAGTTTAATCAAGCAACACTGGAAAACAAGTGAGATGCTTTCAGTTCTCCAGGGGGAAGGAATATCGAGTGGCACAATTAAAATGGCTGATATTAAATAACAACTACACATACAAAACACAAAAGCAAAACCTCTCTGGGGACTCGGTATGGACGCATCCAAACCGCCGTGTCAAATGGCAGCTTCTGAACAACCACTTCAAGACATCTTGCTCTGAAACACACAATCAGTGATTGCAATGCAATTGTGCCAGTGAATTATCTAAATACTACCAAGAGTACTTATATATAACTATCTCACCTCAGATAAGCTATTTCATTCGTAAGTACTTCTTTTATAGTAATAATTTTAGCCGTAACTAACTTTGGGAGTCCCTCTGCCTTGCTGGGTCGCAATTTTCTTAGTCATACGTTAGGAAGAATGATATTTATCTCATGGGTTAGAATTAAATGAGATCAGATGTGTAAAAATACCTTGTGCTTTGCTCAGAGTCTGGCACAAAGCAGGTGCTAAGTGTTAGTGTCTCTTTGAATGTAAGGACTTGCTGAATTGTGCACTGCAGTCTGTAATTGCCGCCAGAGCTCAGGGGAGGGGAGCTCTGTGGACACCGCGGTACCCGCGTGTGATTGCGGAGCACCGGTGCCGCTGAACACAGGGGCCTGGCCATGTCACCGAACAGTGCAGAATGTTGATTTTGGAGTCTTCCTCCTGAGTGTATGGCCATTCACTGAGCATTTGTTCAACTTTTCTGAATGTTTGCCAAGCATTATAATAAAATGTTGAGAGATGAAGTTAAAAAATAAAACCTGGTGACCCCTCCAAGCTGTCACGGGCAAGAGCAGCCTCGGGGGAGTGAATGACCATCAGCTGTCCGGATCTGGGAGCCCACTCAGTGGACACTGGGAGGGAGAAAGGCAGGCAGGGTGCAGTGGGGGCGGCCGAGGAAGCAGCTCTTTCCTGACGGCTGGACACGGTGCTGGAACCCCAGCTCACAGAGGGACTTGTGCGTGCAGCCAGGAAAGTTCGAGTCATTTGGAACATCTGTGCAGCATTTCTGCCGCCAGACAAGCCGCGATCATTCCCAGCCCTGCTTCCAGCGGCCGGGTGAGCAGGGCTGCAAACAGTCACTCCGCTTTTAAAACGGAAAGTTTCAGTTCCAGGGTTTCCACAGGAACCTCTGGAGCTTGTGAAAGGCACCTCGCTCACTACTCGAGAGCTGAGTGAAATAGTAAAGTTTCAGAATTGCTATAAAAGTGAGTCTTGGATGCCCTGAAAACAGCATGCACGAACGATTCATTGGACTCCAATGTCTTGTTTTGGTTTAATGGGTCGTCCAGGACATTTGATAGGACAGTATGGTCAATACTTCGACCAAATGCAGCAGGAGGCTGCTGGCTACAGTGCACAAGTCACTGAGGTACGCGTCCCTTAGCATTCAGTCAGATGAGAGTTCACACGTGTATCTGAGCTCTGGACAGAGGTTTAAATATTGTCAATATTACTGAAGCTAATAAACACACATTGAGCACCCACCAGCTGCCATGCGACTACTACGAAGTATGGAAAATACTACTTTTTCTGTGATATGTGAATCACGCGTGATTCCAGGAGTGTGTCACACTCAAGCCTTTTGTAAGCACGATCCCCTCACCTGAACTTCTCTGCGAGAGTCACTGTCGTCTTGATAGTCATGCAAATATGAAATCAGGGGCAGAATTGAGGCTCTGTATTCAGCTGGTTAGGAATCATTATTAATTTTTTAAGTGGATTTAAATTGAAAATGCCAGTGGCTTGGAAGGATATAAATGGAAAAATAAAGTTCACCTTCACACAACACTCCAGTCTCGCTCCCCAGAGGTCACCCTGATAACAGATTTTCACATGCACTTTTAGCAAACTTTATACATATGCAAGTACCTATGTGGCCCCGTGCTGGCTGTGCCCCTCCTCTGCCTGGCTGACTCTCTTTTGGTCCCATATCATGCTTGACACAAGACTCAGCCCCTTGAACAGCTTTTACAAGAAACCTAACCATACCAAATACATTTGGCTGTTTAAAGTACTATTAAAGATTGGTGGGACTTGGGAGAAGGGTCACATTGTCCAGCATCAGCCATCTCTCCCTTAAATAAAACTGTACCCACCATGTGTCTCCTCCATAGCTTTGCCAGTCCAGAACTCTTTGGCACCTGTTCACTGCATCCAGTCCACACACACACACACACACACGCACGCACACACACACGCACACATACAGCCTCGGTAATTCTGGTCACGCCTATTCCAAGAAGCTTCATGGGTCCCTATAGACAGTGCCAACTTTCTGTCCTCATTTCCCAGCCAATTGCTTCAAGTATGGTTTGCTCCAGCCACACTAGGACTCACTTCAGTGTGACCTCATCGTTTCCCACCAGGAATGTCACACACTTTCTAAAATATTCTCCCTGCCATCAGGCTCTGTGTATTCCAGTTTATCCCCCACTCACCCTCATCTCAACCCCTACTTTCTAAACTCACCCCAGTTAAAGTATATTTGACCAGTCCCTTTTTCATGGACTTCACAGTTGCTTCCAGTTTTCTCTTGCAGCATTCAATAAACAACATCATGATTAATATCACTGGAGATGCATCGGTGCATGCTTGTGAGTTTGTTCCAGCTCTTAGACGAGCAATGTCGGAGTCAAGGACATGCACGCACAATTTGGATGTACCTCGACGCGTTGTTCTTGGAAGGACGACATGAGTGTGCACAAATGTGCGCTCCCACACACCTCTGCTCCCCGCACCTTGGCTAACACTGAGTATTACTAAACTATCATCCTTACTGATCTACTAGTGAACACTAGTATATTATCGTTGTTTTAATCTGCACTTTTATAATGATAAGAGGGATTAAGCATCTTTTCATAATTTACTTGCCATTGTTTTTTTTCTGTCAATCATCTCAGTATTGCTACCAGCAAAATCTATCTTTCATTAGAAAAGGTCTTTTCCTTTTGCTCCCAGGACAGCTCCATCCTCTGAGTCTTTGGTGCCTTGTTCTTGTCCCTTGCTGGCTTCTTTTTCTTCACCCACCTCTGGAATGTTGCGCTCCTCCAGGGCTCCCGCCTCACCCACTCCCTCTCCATTGTACATGCTCTCCCCCTGTGACTTCATCTATTAATCCTACACGAGTTACGTCTTACTGACCACTTACTACGTTCTAGGTATTCTACCAGGCATTCTAAATGCTTATGCAAATTCTATGCGATCAGCATTATCATCCTTAGGTTTTATTAATGAGGAGGCTGAGGTCACAGATGAACTCACCTAAGGTCATACCATCAGTAACTGGTGGAGTTGGGATTTGTTACCAGGGCTGTTCCTCTCCAACACCCAAGCTCTTCCTACCACTCACCTTGCCATGACTTCATTTACCATCCACAGAGAGAGAATCCCAAATCTATATTCCCATTCCGGACCTCTCCCCTTGCCTCCAAACCCATATACCCATGTCCTCAAAAACAATCTCTACCTGGACATCTGCAGGAACCTCAAATGCAACATGGTCCCCCATGAACCTGTCCTTCCAACGGTCCCTTTTATGGTTAACGGGGTCTTCTAGCCTCTCAGCCTCAGCCAATCAGGCACCAAGTCCCATAGAAACAGCCCAGACATCTGAACTTTTCTCCCCTTCCCTTTGCAGTGTCTTAGCCCATGAGCTCATCATTCTTGCTCTGAATGTCACACACTTCCTACACTATGTTTCTTGTCAGCAGCCTCTGTGCACTCAAGTTTATCTCCCACTCTGCTGCCTGAGGTAGCTTCTCCAATAAGCGTAACGATCCGCAAATGATGATAACACTCTTTATCTTATAAGGCACTTACATGGAGTAAGTAATGATCTATGTAAAATATAGAGCTCATGCTAATTCCTCAATATTAGGACTCCTACCTTTCTCCTAAAAAGTAAATCTGGGAGTATAAATCTCTTTGGACTGCATAATGAAGTCTAAAGATCCAATGGCTTCTAAAAGCCTGACTTGCCTCCCCCACCATGGCCTCACACCTCTGCTCTAGTCAGCCGAATTCTCCACTTTTCATGTCTCTGTGCCTTTGAGTAGACTGTTCCCTATACTTGAAATTCCCTTCCCCACACTTACCCCATTAGTGCGCTCCTTTGATTCTTTAAGACCTAGCTCGGACAGCACTTTCCCCATGACACCAGGGCCCTGAGCTCCTCTGCTCAGGCTCCTGGGCCCCTTCTCTGTGCCCCTTTATTAATTACAACACTGCGTTACGACTATTTGTTTACCTGCCTATCTTGGCAACAGTACTGAGAACAGGGGCTGGTTCTTATCCATCTTTAAGTCCTCTGCGTGTGGTACACAGAAGTGCTTTAAAAATGTGTGTGGAGGTTGACACGCTGTGCCTCCTCACACAACCAAAAGAAGGACAACAACAAATTTAGACAAAAAACAACCAGAACTGACAGAAAATTGAACTGTATGAAAGTCCAACAACCAAGGAGTTTAAGAAGAAACATTCATCCAGACTGGTAGGAAGGGTGGAGACGGGCAGCCAGGAGGAGGGTACTTTCAGCAAGGCTGCAGCTGGTGGGCCGGGGTGGGCAAGGCGGGAGCTGGTGGAGCTGGCAAGGCGGCAGCAGGAGGAGCAGGCGGTCCCACATTTACATGCAGATAAACTGGGAGGAACAACTAGGGATCGAGACAGACTACAACCCATAGTTTCAGTGTGGAGAAATAAAGCCTCAAACCTCTGATTGGAAACACCTGTATGGGTTGAGGCAGTAGGAGAAACTCCCAGCCTCACAGGAGAGTTCGTTGGAGAGACCCACAGGGTCCTAGAACATGCACAAACCACCCACCTGGGAATCAGCCCCAGAAGGGTGCAATTGGATTGTGGGTAGCAGGGGAAGTGACTGAAAACTGGCAGAGAGCAGAGCAGGTGGCACTGTTCTCTCTCAGATCCCTCTCCCACATATAGCATCACAACGCAGCAATGAGGGTTGCCCCGCCCTGGTGAACACCTAAGGCTCCACCCCTTTCTACATAACAGGTATGCCCAGATCAAAAAAAAAAAAAAAGGCCCAAATGAAAGAACAATTCAAAGCTCCAGAAAAAAATACAACAAAGTGATGAAGAGATAGTCAACCTATCAGATGCACAGTTCAAAACAATGGTAATTAGGATGCTCACAGAATTGGTTGAATATGGTCACAAATTAGAGGGAAAACTGAAGGCTATGCTAAGTGAAATAAAGGAAAATGTACAGGGAACCAACAGTGAAGGGAAGGAAACTGGAACTCAAATCGATGGTGTGGACCTGAAGGAAAAAAGAAAGATTCAACCAGAATAGAATGAAGAAACAAGAATTCAAAAAAATGAGGAGAGGCTTAGGAACCTCCAGGACATCTTTAAACATTCCAACATCAGAATCATAGGGGTGCCAGAAGGAGAAAAGGAAGAGCAAGAAATTGAAAACTTATTTGAACAAGTAATGAAGGAGAACTTCCCCAATCTGGCAAAGGAAATAGACTTCCAGGAAGTCTGGGAAGCTCAGAGCATCCCAAAGAAGTTGGACCCAAGGAGGAATATTCCAAGGCACATCATACTTACATTAGCCGAGATTAAAGATAAGGAGAGAATCTTAAAAGCAGCAAGAGAGAAGGAGACAGTTACCTACAAAGGAGTTCCCATCAGACTGTCAGCTGATTTCTCAAAAGAAACCTTGCAGGCAAGAAAGGGCTGGAAAGAAGTATTCCAAGCCATGAAAGGCAAGGACCTACATTCAAGATTGCTCTGTCCAGCAAAGCTTTCATTTAGAATGAAATGATACAGATGCAGATACAGTGCTTCTCAGATAAGGTCAAGTTAAAGGAGTTCATCATCATCAAGCCCTTATTATATGAAATGTTAAAGGGACTTATCTATGAAAAAGAAAATAAAAAATATGAACAGTAAAATGACAGCAAACTCACAGTTATTAACAACCACACCTAAAACAAAAACAAAAGCAAACTAAGCAAACAACTAGAACAGGAACAGAACCACAGAAATGGAGATCACATGGAGGATTATCAGCAGGGGAGGGGAAAATGGTACAGAGAATAAGTAGCATAACTGGTAGGTAGAAAATAGACAGGGGGAGGTTAAGAACAGTATAGGAAATGGAAAAGCCAAAGAACTTTATGTATGACCCATGGACATGAACTAAAGTGGGGGAGTTGGGATAACTGTAATAGCATAACCAATAAAATATATTAAAAGAAAAAAAGAAAAGAAAAATGAAGTTAAAAAAAGTGTGCAGAATTAACATGTTCCATGTGTTAAGAAGCATCTGGGTCCCTGGCCAGGTAGCTCAGTTGGTTAGAGCATTGTCACAAAACACCGAAGTTTTAGGATCAATCTCTGGTCAGGGCACACACAAGAAGCAACAAATGAATGAATAAATGAATAGAACAAAAAAATCGGTGTTTTTCTCTCTCTTCCTCTCTCTCTCTAAAATTAATAAATTTAAGAACAGTGCCCTGCACACCCCCCCTCCTGTGGAGCTAGAGGCACGGGGGGAGGTGTAAAAGTAAGGCAGCACCAGGATGGGGCACCAGGATGGGGCATCAGGCCAGCAGGAGCGCCGCACCCCAGTCCCCGCCTGAGGCGCGAGGCCCGTGGACGCACTCGGACCCTCGAAAGCCTCCCATTTAGACTGTGTGGTCAGCCTCGGCAGCTGCCCGATTAGCCACACAAAGAGGCAGAACGCAGTCAAGCTGCAAGTCAGTGTCAGAACTGGCAGCCAAAGCCAGGGAAGGAACAACCACTTCAGGAAACGGAATGATACCTGGGGGGAGGCAGGCGTTGGAGTCAGGCAAACTTAAACTCACTGTGCTGTCTGGTGGAAACAAGCGAACCCTGAAATATCGCCGACATTGCAACAAAGGGCTGGTTGTAGATATGGGTCCACATCCAGCAGGTCTACCACCGGGCAAGCCCTTCCTCCTCTCAGTCCTGGGGACCCACAAGGATGGCGTGTGGCAGGCTGGGGCTCCCGCAAAGCAGGCTCTGAAAGGAAATGACGTGCGAGGGTTGTTAGGCAGTGCTCTTGGAATCCACACCTGTGACGAAGAGCAGAAGGAACTAGGATCGTGCAGAGGGAGAGACGAACTACAGTGCCGGCCCACCAACAAACTGGGCCCAACCCAGGGGTCTCAGCAGCTTGAACAGCCCTTCAGAGTTGTCACAGGTTGGGTCACAATGGCTGGAGCCTTACACCTTCGTGTCAGTTGGAGTGGCCCATGCCGGTGGCTCTGTGCAGCTGAAGCTATCAGTCTCTTCAGGGACAGACCGCTGAAGGCCATCTGCAGAGGACAGCACTCGCAGCCCCCAGGGCAGAAAGCCTTTCGGGGAAGGGGACTGGAACAATGCACGTGAGAGCCCGCCAAACAAAGGACTAGATAGTAGCTGCCCACTTGGAACACTTGCCAAGGTGTCTCACCTTGGCTTCTCTCCTGAGGCCAACCTTCCGCGGGGGGCACGAGTACAAGCAGCTTACTGGGAACCACGGACGGGACACAGTGGGGACAGGCAAGCACGTGGATGCTTTAATGAGGAGGATGCTGCCAGGGCTCTGTGAGATGGACTGGAACAAGCCAGCTACCGTCCACCCAAGGGGCAGCAAAGCGGTGGTATTTATCCACCAAAACTCGTCTGGCACACAAGGCCATTCCTGGAGGCAGTCACGCCCTGGCAGTCTCAACGCGCCCGGCCCACTTGTGCAGAGTGACGGGTCACTGCAGGAAGGAGCCATGGGAATGGTGGGCACCAGGGGAATGTGGGTTGAGAGCATCTCCCCAGGGTCTGCCACACCAGGGAGGAGAGAGCCTGTCAGGAGTGTCACATGCCTCAGCCCAGAAGCGGCACAGTCACATGTCCTTGAGCAGAGCTGGTTTCAAGGCCCACCCTTGATGGGACTGAGACAAGGAGTCAGCCTGGCCCCGGGGAGGAAGGAAGTGGATATTGCTCAGCCCTGATAAGGTCTACTACACCACCTCAGCCACCTATGAGCTGTGTGAGACTGAGTTGTTGCTTTACCTTCTGAGCCTCAATCCACTAACCTGTAAAGTAGGGAGAATAACAGCTACATCATAACAGTGTAAGAAAGGAAACTCATGCACCTAAGACTCTACCCCAAGTCAATAGTACTGGTGAGATTCTGGTTCTAACCTGGAGTCACGTGACAGATTCACGTTATTGTTATACTTTATAACACAACTCTATCACCTATATTCTTTTTATGTATCAAATATAGCATTAAAATAATAAAGGATACATGCTTGACGTTATATATTATAAAATTCTAAGATTATTTTAAATATATAAGCATTTTTATACATTTATATATTTCTAAATAATCTCTCAGTTTCTAGCACCTCTTTGGCAATTAAAAAACATCACAGACAAACAATGGGTTTGGAATGTGAGTTACCCAGATAAATAATCAGCTCGAGGGGAGGAGAGATGACCTCTGCCTGTTGACTCACCGTGTAAACACAAGTCACGGTAATTTACTAACAGCAAGATCTGTTTCCTGCCGAGCACTTCCAGCCCGGGCTCCAGTGCTAGACACAGGGGAAAAGGTCAAATGTGCTCGCAGGGAATCTGTTTCCCTTCCCACTGACTCCTGACCGAGATGCTTGTTGCAATGTCATCAGAATGAGACACGGAAACTCCTCACCTGTCATAAGCTAGACAGAGCTTTTGAGATGCAAACCATACACATTCTCAGAGGAGAGGACTGAAAGGGAAGGAAAGTCACTTTCAAAGAATCATCCCCCTGCCTTCCTCTATACTCATGCTAAGCACACAGAGCTTTTGCAATCTGCTATGAAAACAGAATTTTAAAATAAATTCTAGTCTGCTCTCTCACATCAGAATTCAAAGGGGAGCGGATTTCTGTAAGGTGAATTTGTTCCCCCAAATTAGTTTCATTCACATACACCCACACCCACACATACACAGGCCTGTCCACCAAACGCAGCCTTCATTAACCAGCCAAATATAGAACGAGCAAGTCCATCCTCAGCAGGAGTGAGACATGCGATCATTATGAGGACCGGCTTGAAGCTGCATAAAAATGAAGCTCACAGAAGCCAGCAGATGGCACTTAATCATAATTTTTCCTATGATTTGTATTAATTGTTAAATATTCTTCATTCTGTCTTCCCAATAAAATGAATGACATGGTAATATGGCATAGTAAGTAATGTTTTCCCTTTGAGATATTAAGTATGCTTGTTAACATAAAATTTCCCCACCTACAACGCTAGCCCAAGACCCATTTTTCTCCTGCGTGTATTTATCATATCACAGCATGCATATGCATGCCCTATATCTGCGTGCTTCCAAGCACACTGCACATTTGATAAATGTATGAAGGAAGAGCTAACACCTCCAGTTATCTCCAGGAGCAAATCCAAA
>PVIA01007873.1:33477-54892 GCA_004024845.1 Tonatia bakeri
GCCAAGGTCACACTACTGAAAACCACCCATTTGGGACAGTGCCACCGGCACCATGGCCACCAGCCATGCCGCTGCCACTCGACTCTACTGGAAAAGCGTGCACGCGTCCCGAGGGTTGGTTGCGTTCCCTCCAGACTCCAGTCCGGGCTCACGACGCGCTCTGCGAGAGCACAGCCCCAGCTGTGGCTCAGACTGGAGGGGGGTGAGGGTGCAAGGCCGGGCACTGAGTAATCCATCTAGAAAGCAGGAGAAAGCCGATCTCAAGAAACACTGGAGATTAGGAAATACCATGTCTCACAGACACCATTCATTTTAAACCCACCTTATTCCTGGTACACAGATGGGGAAGTCTGGGCTTCTGAATGGGAATAACTTGGGGGCAGGAAAACTATTGGGTGCTGTGTACAAATCAATTAAGCCAAGTCTGGAAAGACCACGTATAAAGGGAAATATCGCTGATGCTATGGCTCTGAACAGTGGACTCAGTTATTCCATTCGTACTTCATCCTAGACAAAGCTGGGGGCTGCCCTTGCTCCTGTGAACACCCTTTGTTTTTGGGTTCTGTTTGGCCAGTTGAAATTCCAGCTCCTAAACCGTATTCCTTTGACCTCCTACATCTTAACCCTTAATGGAACAAGAACAGCTCTACTTTCCAGGGATGAAATTTGTAACATGATTCCTGCCTCGGTGCAGGGGCCTCTGTCCTCATCCTGCCAGCTGGTCCCAATTACGAGCTGGTTTGGGAAATCTGAGAGTGTGGAGGGTATCTGCAGCAGGGGCGTTTTCTAAGCACGTCCCTGAAGATCCCAAGCCCTACTAGAACGAATGCATCCTTTAATGCTCTGAATCATGAGATGACTTTTGCTGGTTTTCCAAAAAAAAGGAAATAAACTGTATAAATAAGATCCCTTGGTGGCGAGCCTGACAACCACTGCCAGCGCAGAGTGGAAACTGAAGGCAGCTGTCTCCGTCACGTGGGCAGAGCTCCAACTCTGCCCACGTCTTCTCGGGTGATCGCCTCGCTTTTCCTGCGCTTGCACAGTGGGCCTGTGTTGCTGCAAGTTTTCTCTGTGATCCGTGACACCAGGCAAGTCTTTGGGGAGCTCCAGCCCAGTTTTAAAGGGCCGCACACTTATCTGAGCTCAAGGTTACGGTTTTCCAATTTAATGTTTATTAAGCATCTATTAGACCAAGGTGCTGAAGATCCTCAGTTCAGAACTTGGTAAAGCTCACTACCTAGTAAGATGGATCTCACCCAACCAGTGGCATTGCAAGGCGGTGGAGGGTTGGAAGAGTCAGCCATTGGCTGGAAAGGGCATTTGGTCCCTGACATTGTTTAGAATTGTCATGGTGCATGGTGATAACACAAACCAGATGGTATTTAGTTGGTTGCATTACTATTTTTAAACTCTATCCACTAATACACCCTTGTTGCCGGCACTCGGGCTGACTTCTCCCAGGGGCCCCCTGGCCATACTCCTCTGCTCCCAACCACTCACTGAGCAGGCGCAGGAGAGGGAAATTATATTTGAAGGTGTAAATGTCACCGGAAGACAAGTGCCCCTAGCTGAGTGGGCCTGAGTTCCACTGGCCACACTTGGTCTTTGCAGTACCTGCCTGAAGCACTCCCCTCACCCCCACCCTTTGAGTCACATCATCGGCATTTGTAAGCCAGCTCCTTTTTCTCACTAAGTTACCAAGGGTCCTCATGTGTAGAGCGTGGATAAGAAAAGTCCTTCCTAGGCCCTGGCCAGGTAGCTCAGTTGGCTGGGGCATCGTCCCGGTATGCCTGGGTTGTGGGTTTGATCCCCAGTCAGGGCACACAGAAGAATCAACCAATGAGTGCATAAATAAGTGGGACAACACATCAATGTCTCTCTCCCTCTCTCTCAAATCAATACATTTTGAAAAAAGTCCTTCCTAGAAGGAGTGTTGCTTTAAACATGGAAGAAATGAAAGCAAAGCACCTGGCACATGGTAAGCACTCAGTACATATGGGCCGTTATTTCATCATTATTTTATTAGAAGACATAATAATATGGTGCATAATTCCAAGGTACAGTTTTTAAAATCTTCTCATAAAATTCAGTTCAAGCTCATGCAATAGAAAAATCATAAGTGACCAAGAAAGAGACAGCAGAGCCCAGGAAGTGGACAAAGGACGCACCCACCCAGGTCAGCCACATTGATGCAGGTGGGACTCCCAGAGACCCTTGCCCGAGCGCTTCCAGCCACACTGACCCAGGGGTGCTCACCAGCAGTGGGGGTCTCGGGCCCTTTCCTCACTTGGCTATGACCACCACCTTCTGCTGTTTCTTGTTTAAATTATTACACTGATGATTGCCAAATGGTGACTTTCTACTACCATTATTTCCCGCATTTTTTAGTTGACTTTTTACTATAAGAAATAATCTAATTTATCTGTTTATATGACTATATCTATATGGACTCAAAGACTCCTATTTTACTCAGTGGTTTGTCATTATTTATTCTGATCCTCAAATTGCTGCAGATTTGGTCATAGAAGCCACATTGAGACAGTTTCTGTGTCCTTTTGACATGTTCTCATCATTCTTGGAGAAAGTCTTCACATTCTGGTGCAATGAGGTGTTCCAGGCCCACCTCACCATTGCCCTGCCTCAGCCCTGAAATCAACGATCTGTGCAAGGAGCCAAGACTCTCTGTGGTGGAGAGCGTCGTGGGAACCAAAATCTGAGCACTAAGTGTACTCATTGCTCATGAGACGTCAGTCCTCCTAGGTTCTTGCACCGCACAGAGCCAGAAAATGTACACACATGCATGCATGCACACACACACTCACGTCTGTTTGCATTTCTCTAGCTGTTTCTCTCTCCATCCGTCACTTACGCTGACACCATCGTTTAAGCCGACAGCTGCAGTTTCGGTCCCACTCCATGAAGTTTGTTTCCGTTTCCCCCTGCCATATTTGTGCCCCCACCATCAACAGCAGAAAACCTGCCTCCTGTCTTCTCAATCTGCCTGTAGATAGCCACACTCCGACACCACTGGGTCACGCCCCCTGGCTCATTCCTCCTTGAGCTTATGCCCTCTGAACTGGGTACCTACCTTGTCCAGGTTTTTTGATGAAGAAAGAAGGCAGGGAAGCCAACAAATGTTTTCCAAAGACAGGAAGATAAAAGAAGAGAAGGGAATGGAAAGGAAGGGGAGGACAGGAGGAGAATTGGGTTACCTTTTGATTTGCATATTGAATAGAGCACTCCGGCAGATTTGTAGAAAAAGAACTGGATAGGAACAAGAATGGATTCTCCTCTTACTCATCTTGGCATCGGTTGCCCTAGGTAGCATGCTTTAAGAAAGGCTCTACGGAAACGTTTAGAGAAGGAAGGAAGTGGGGGCAGGGAGGTGGCCAGAAGGAGGGATGGAGACCAGAGGCTTCCCCAGAGGGATATGTCATGGACTGAACTGTGTTTTTCTTTCCTGAAGTGAGAGTTGCTGCTCGCTATATAGTAAAGGACAGAAAAATCAAACCGAAGTGTGTCTTTCTTGTCCTGAGAAGAACCTCTAAAGTGGCTTCCTGCAGTTGCTTCCGTAGCTGTAGTGGTGTTAGACCCATTGTCCTGTAGAAGGGCAAATGACCCGATTCCTTCCTCAGCAACAAGTCACTCACAGTCTCTTTCAGTTGCACACATACAGGACAAGTTGGCCCTTTGTCCTGGGAGAAGTTGTGACCGGATGATTTTTTCTTTAGTGGAATTTTAGACTATGGCACTATCAGCAGTTCTCAGTTATGCCTGTGGGTTAGACCATCCAGCTACTGGGCTCTTCGTACCATAAAAACCTAGGTTTCTTGGTCATTGACTTCACCTTTCTGGCACAGCCACTGTCAGCACAGCAAATGCATGAAATAGACACTTACGGCAAGCTGGCACAGCCAAGCGCCAGCAGACAGAGGAAACCGCCAGTTCAGACAGATGAACTCACCACCTGCTGTAGAAACCTCTGCAGAGTGGATACTCTGCTTTAAGGAAGTTATTTTCTTGTGAAACATGCTTCACTTTTACTCCACTTTTTTTTTTTAAAACTATGCAACCTTTGCGTAGTTGTTAGTTACTCTGTTTTAGTGGAGTTATGTTCTTATAAAATGTGCCTCACTTTTACTCCACTTTTTAAAGTGCTTTTAAATGTACTTCAGAAACACTCTGAAAACTCTGATCTAGGAGTGGCTGGGTAAAGTATAGTAGAATCCGAGCGTCACATTGTCCCTGAACGGACACAAATCTCCGCGAATGTTACAAATGTACCCGTGCACACTGTGACCAGATTTGTAAACAGCTGTGGAGGTTCTACGCCTGCATTTTCCCAGCGAAGGCTCTGTAGAGACTGGGTGTATTAACGACTTCAGAGTATGTGCGTGAGTCACTTAAAATATGGATTTAACTGCACTGAGGTAAAGAGAACTTGCCACTCAATTATACACGGTTACTAGTGCGGACTTTTATTCAAGTTTAAAGTAAAAAGTAATTTGATTCAAGAAAAACGAAGCACCAGATAAGCTGCAACATACAGTGTCACAACATGACAGGATTCTTTCTTCTCTCTCTCTCTCCCTCCCTCACTTCCCCGTCATTCCCACACAGACCTGACAATCCGGTGCCTCCTGTGAGGGAAAGGTTGAAAGTTTGTGTCCTGGCTCCCTGAGGTCCCAAGTCAGGAGGATACGGAGTGGTGGCATGACTCAGGGGCAAGGCAATAGTTCCCGTGAGGTTAGAGAGCGTCTGGCATCCCTAGCCCTCAGTATCAAGACTCGCCACATGGCCGGATCTTCATGGAGCCAGACAGGCCCACCAGGTGGCACAGGCTGGCACCAGGACAGTGGCTGTGTATGTGTGGACAAAAGAGTTGGCTGGGAAGAGCTATAAACCAGTGGTGTTCTGGAGCTGGCTCATACTAGCTTGCAAGAACTGACTGTTAATATTTCAGGAATTCTGCAAGCCAGTTGTTAAGTAGTATAGCCATTTTCAAATATTAAATTATGTAAACTTTCCATTAAACAATTATATAAAAACAAAGGTAATCAGCCTTGGACAGACACCTCAATGGTTACAGCATCATATTGACACATTAAGGCTGCAGGTTTGATCCCCAGTCAGGGCACATATAGGGAACAAAGAATGCACAAATAATTAGAAGAACAAATTGGTGATCTCTCTCTCTCTCTTCTCTCTCTCTCTCAAATCAATTTAAGCTTTAAAAAAATTTTAAGATGGCAGCATAGGCAAACACAGTTTGCATCCTCACACAACCACCTCAAAATTATAACCAAATTTTAGAACCATCATTCATAACTCTCAGAAATTGAGTTGAATGGAAGTCTCACAACTATGGAATTAAAGAAACCACATCTATCCAGACAGGTAGGAGGGGCGGAGATGCAGAACGGGCTGGTCCCACATACAGGTGTGGTGGATAAAAATTCAGGAGGGATATCTCAGGAGGGAGAGTCCCAATCCACACCAGGACCCTCCAGCCCAGAATTTCAGTGCCAGGAAGGTAAGTCCCCATAACTTCTGGCTGCAGAGACCAGTGGGGATTGAGTCTGTGAAAGAAATTTCTGGAGTCCTAATCAGTTCCTCTTAAAGAACTCACACACAGACCTAATCAGACTCACTTCCTCTGAGCTCCAGCACCGGGGTAGCAGCTTGAAAAGCACCAGTGGTCCCAGGTCTTAGGCCTGCCTAAAGCACTCCCCTCACCTCTTGCTGAGTGGCCCCAGGCCTGGCACTAGCAGCGGCCAGCCTAGGTTCACAGCTTGGCTTCACCTGGGAATCTCTAAGCCCTACACAAGTAGCAGCCATCTCAGATTGCTTTAAAACTCAGACAGGGTGAATCTGGGCAACACACAGGTGGAGGCTGACATTGGCCGGCACAACCTAGGAAACCCCAGGGCCTGCACACCCAGTGGGCAGCTACAGACCACAGATGAGAACCACTATCCTGCCCCTGCACAGCTGATCCTCCACAGAGGACAGAGGTTAGTGGTTAGCGGTCACAGCCAATACTTGTAGCTAACGGGCCTGGGTAAATCCCTCCCATTGATCTGCCAACAGCAACCAAGGCTCAACTACAAGAGGAGGGTGTACTCAGCCCGCAAGAAGGGCTTACCTTGAGTACCCAGCTTGGGTGATAGGGGAGGCTGTGCCACTGGAGCCCACAGGACACCTACTACACTGGGCCACACAACCAAGACACGGAGTCAAAGCAGCTCTACCTAGTACACAGAAACAAACACAGGGAGGCTGCCAAAATGAGGAGACAAAGAAACATGGCCCATATGAAAGAACAGACCAAAACTCCAGAAAAAAGAGCTAAATGAAATGGAGATAAGCAATCAACCTCTATCAGAGGCAGAGGTCAAAGCACTGGTTATAAGGAGGCTCAAGGAACTTAGTGAAGATCTCGGCAGCATAAAAAGGATCTAGTCAAAAACAAAGGATACACTAATGGAAATAAAGAACAATTTACAGGAAAACAACAGTAAAATGAACGAAGCTGAGAATCAAATTAATGATTTAGAACTTACGTTCTAAAGTAACCAATCGGAATAAGAAGAAAAAAGAGCCTAAAAAAATGAGGACAGTGTAAGGAGCCTCTGGGACAACTTCACGCATTCCAACATTCACAACATTCACATCATCTTCTCTTACCAGACAGAGAAGAGAAAGGGCAATAAATTGGAAATCTATTTGAAAAAATAATGAAAGAAAAATTCCCTAATTTGGCAAAGAAAATAGACATGCAAGTCCAAGAAGCACAGAGAGTCCCAAACAAGATGGATGCAGAGGCCCACTCCAAGGCACATCATAATTAAAATGCCAAAGGTTAAAGGTAAAGAGAGAATCTTAAAAGCAGCAAGAAAAAAGAAGTTAGTTACCCACAAGGGAGTTCCCATAAGATTGTCAGCTGATTTCTCAAAAGAAACTTTGCAGGCTAGAAGGGATTAGCAAGAAAGATTCAAAGTCATGGAAAGCAGGGTCCTACAGACAATATTTCTCTACCCAGCAAAGACATCATTTAGAATTGAAGAGCAGATAAAGAGCCTTCCAGACAAGAAAAAACTAAAGGAGCTTATCATCACCAAACCATTATTATATGAAATATTAAAGGGACTTCCTTAAGAAAAAGAAGAAGATCAAAACTATGAACAATAAATACATATCTATCTACAATTGAATCTAAAAAATAAACTAAGCAAACAAGAAGAACAGATACAGAATTATGGATACAGAGAGCATTTTGGTGGTTGCCAGGTGGGGGAGTGGGTGAAGAGGTGAGGGGAGTAAGAGGTACAAGTAGGTAGTTACACAATAGCCACGGGGATGTAAAGTACAGTGTAGGAAATGGGGTAGCTAAAGAACTGACACGAATGACCCATGGACACGAACGATGGTGGGGGATTGCCAGAGAGAGGGAGGTGCTGGATGAAGGGGAGCTAAGGGGGAAAAATTGGGACACCTATAATTGCATAATCAATAAGATAGAATTAAAAATAAAATCAATTTTAAAAAAGGTAACCAATACTCAAAACTCACCACTTACTAATTAATTTATGACAGTTTACTATTATCTATGCACTTCAGGTTATTTACAAGTATTGTATCTGTATGGTGATGACTTTATACATAACAGTGAGCTACTATGCCTTCCTGACTCTACTTCAGTGATGTCACCCTGGGAACTTGAAACCACTCATGGAGGGAGCCTTTGCACCATGGGAACTGGCAAACTATTCATCTGAGCTTCCCTCTAGGCCCATAACTCCCCAGGGGAGCCAGTTACTAAACATTTAGCAGCATACCCCTGACTAACCTTTGAGACTTACTCCTTTATCCCCTCTTTCCTGGCTGAGATGAGTCAGGCTGTGATGTCCTCATGACCTAGCATACACTGAAGGATCTGGAGCAGTAGACTCAGAACTACCTGGATTCTCCTGGCTTGAATGATTCTGAAATTGCTTCAACTTCCTGCAATTCTTAACTTCCACCAAAATGACTCAACTGCTATTATGTTTTTGATCCAGCTTTGCTCCTTCCAAGTCGTAAGTCACCTTGAGGCAATATTATTCCTCAGCCCAAATCTCTGCTGTTATGTGTCTATGAGATGCCCAACATCCCTTGAGGGAGCAACAGAATTGAAGGACCCCAGGAGATTTCTGAGCAGTCTGTCCTGGCCATTGGGTTGAGAACATCCACCATCAAGCATAATTCTGGTGAGTGGGTCAGTCCTCAGAAAGATGCTGTCACAAGACAAGGCAGGCCACCCTAGATAAAACCCATTGCAGATACAAGAGGGGAAGACTTTGCACAACTTCCATGTTTTAAACATGACCCATGTTGGCTCAGCAAGCCTCTCTCTGCCCAGTGAGCTTGCTGAGAGGGGACTGAACAGGACTGGGCAGCTGTTTGCATTCTAGGATCCCTGGACGCAAAATGTTGGTTACAGATTTGGAAGGTGAAATGCTGGCTTCTTCATTTGGACTTCCAGCTATTACCAACATGGGATCCTGAATGATTCCCTCTGGGAACCAACTGTGCCCATTAATTGCATCTTCAACTGTAGAGAAAGACAGGCTACTCTAATAGGGGAAGGAAGGAAGGAAGGAAGGAAGGAAGGAAGGAAGGAAGGAAGGAAGGAAGGAAGGAAGGAAATTAGACAGGAGTACCAAATATCCCCCCTCAGAGAATATTGGCACTCCCTCCTCCTACAGTATCTTCATCTCAATTCACAGTATCTTCACTTTCCAGTGGCTCGGGTCTTGGTATCAATCTTGACTCCTCTCCTCTCCCAACCCAAATTCAGTCCATCATCACCTACAATTTCAAAATAAACTCAGAATTCAAACTCTTCTTCACCACCTACCACAAAAGCCTGTTGCTGCCTTTACCTTCTCGTTTGGAACTGAGTGATCTCATTACGTCACATGTGACATGACGACATTCTTCAGCTCCAGGTCTTCTAGTGGCTCCCATCCCATCCAGGATGAAGGTCAAAGTCCTTTCTCTGACCTTCAAGGCCCTGCTGACTGGACCCCCACCCTTTTTCACATCCATTCTAGCTGCTTCCCTCTCGTTCTCTGTCCCAGTTACATTTGCCTCTGCATTCTCGACTCTTCCAGACACACTCCCACTTCAGAGCCTGTGGAGCCACTGCCGTCACCCCGGGCACCGTTTCTCGGGAGCCACACAGCTAACTTCCCTCTGGGCTTAGTTCTCAACTCAGAAATGATCTTCTCAGGGAGCCTTCCTTGGCAAGCCTGACCGAACCTTCCCCACCCCCCATACTTCACACTCCTCTTTTCTACTTTATTTTCTATTTTTGGCTTGTATTCATATTGGTGTATTTTTTTTTATTGATGGTCTCTTCCACTAGCCCGTGGGTTCATGAGAGCACAGATCTTTGTTTTGTTCACTTTCCAGATTCTAGAACAGTGCTTTGTGGGTGGAGGGAAGGCCGGAAGGAAGGGAGGCGTGGTGGTGGCAGAAAAGGAGCTGGAAACTTAAAAGAGAAAGAACTGAGGAAGGGAAGGAGAGAAGGGACACGGAGGAAGAGAGGGAGAAAGGGAGCATAGCCTGCATTCCTGAGTATGATGGTGCCTGACTCTGCTTCCCCCAGCTCCCACATGTTGCACACGGACCTGGCTTGGAAGGAGAAGTTCATCCGACAGCACACAGCAGAACTGGGCTGCCCTTGGCAGAATCTCACACTTTGTGTCCCGGGTTCAGACTGAAGCCAAGGCGTATTTCCAAGGGAAAAACAACACGGCACTTTATCTTGATGGAGCTCTTCCCCTTGGTCATTTCAAAGCAGCTTTATAAACAAGCGCTATCATTGTAAAAAGAGAGGAAATGGAAGGAAACTAGTAACATTTAGGGGACCAATGGCAAAGTCACTGCATTAATGTTACGGTGATGTATAACAGGTGATTATGTAATTACGTGGAAGCAGGAGCAGGCTTCGACTGCATCAAGTTAAAAATACAATTTGGGAGAAACAGAATATAAAAATTTCCACATCAAAACTGAAGCCAATGGGGATTTAAGGAGTTAAGAAATAAAAATAGATTTATACCAAATTAGAGACACCAAAATTTAGAAGTTGTTAGGGCACTAAGAATGGATTTGCTTTTTAAAGAGTTTGGGACCGTTTAGTCATTTTCCAGGGCTGCAGGTTTTCTGGCCCAGGTGGGCAACTTTTCCTGAACCAGCCTGGCACACAGTTGTCTAATGAGGGGGCTTTGCAGACAGGCCTTCCGGCTAACACCAAGAGAAGCAGGTGAATTTGTGTTCCTGAAGTTCCAGCGCCTCAATAAAGAGGGACAGTTTCCTGGAGATGCTGATGAAGCCGTGAATGGGGCATCACAGCACTGAGTGCGGGAGGCTCTGGAAGCTCACGGATCAGAGGATAAGGTGGCATCGTATTTACTTCAACCCATGTCCTCTCCGAATGAACCACTGTCAGCCCCTCAAAAGTGCTCATTTTAGAAAAACTGGGGTAACGCAAGGAGTAATTTCTCATGCATCAGTCCATTAGGACTGGGTCTGGCCACAGGAGGTGGAATTCTCCTGACCCCTCTTTCCTGCCAGAAAAATCAAAGTGGCTTAAACAACATAGAAGTTTACTCCTTTTTTACATAAACATGGATAAATAGTTCAGACACTGTAAAGTGTTCCACGGTGTCCAGAAAGATTCCTTTTCCTTAATTTTTTGCCTCGAGTCATCTTCAGTCCCCAAACCATCTCGTCATCCAAGATGGTTGCTTCAGCTCCCACCAGCATTCCACTCAGGGGAGAGGAGAAAACGGCAGAGAGAAAAGGACACCTCCCTCCCTGGAAGAACACTGCTAGAAGGTGCTCACACTATTCCTTATACCCAGTTGAGCGAACCTGGAGCGGAGTCAGACTGGGGAGCGGAGTCTCTCCAGAGCATAGGCCTGGCCAAGTGTTAAAGGCACCGATACGACGGAATGGAGGGCAGCCGACTATCTTGAGACAACTGTGAGTCTCTGCCACAGTTTATCCCGTTGACCTTCCAAAAACACACGTGTGCCCTTCTTCCCGCTCACAGAACGCACTCCCTCCCCAAAGGAGGAAACCCCAGAACCTTGTCAAGGCACCTCCTCCAGTTCAAGTTCAAGATCTCTGGGCAATGTGTCGTCTCCCTGTTTGAGTCCAGATTGAGTCCACAGTCCTGCGAACCACAAACTAAGAGACTAATTACCTGCCCCTACCAAGCTGCACGCACAGTGATGGAGTAAGAAGAGGGAAGCCACAATGAAAACTGCCATTCAGAAAACGGGAAACCCCCAGGAGTCACAACCCACAGCGATGATCAAACCCTGCCAAGTGGAATAGAGGAGACTGTCTTCTCGGAGGAGGCCAGCCAACTGTCCTCCGGGAGGGGCTTCTGTGTCCATTATCCTGCCTGGGCTGCCATAGCTGAACCAGGAGGAAGTGGCCAGTGTGCCCTTTGGGGGGTGCATAGCATCCATAGCCTGTTTGCTGCTGATGCAAATTTGGAGGCACAGGGGTGGCTTTAGACATTGAAGGGTCACAGGCTTTCGCAGGTTAAGCTTATGGGTTTTTTGGCAATGCAACTCCCCAGAACCTCAGTGGGCACCTCTTCCGTTTGTCTTCTGTCACTTCCGTCACAAGGAAGAACAACCCAAGACCTTGTCTAAAAATAATCTTAAACTTGAGGACTCAGGTCTTTCACTAACAAACCTTTGTCCTCTGTACCCTTGGCCTTACTTTAATGGCAGTTAGTTAAGGCTATCTAAAACAATAAATTCTGGAAGGAAAGTAACATCTTTGATTGGATAACCGCTAAGTTGTCATCAACTGTCCAGCAGAGAAGTTTTAATGGCACTCACCTGAATGGACCTTCCTGCAGCTGTAGCGCTGCTGCCCAGGACGGTACCTTTTGGGGGCTTGGAACATTGATGTTTTTCACACTTACATTCCCAAACCACAGCACTGTAGGTCAAGTTAGAGGGCAGGCCAGAGGCAGAAAGCATAGATCTCCCACCACTTTCCCCCGTTTCTTAGAAATTGGGTAGAATTAGCCTAGACTCCAATTGCTCGAGGATTTTAGGATGATGTAGTGACACCTCCCCACCTCGCCCCCAATCTTGGCGCCAATTTATGTTGTAGCTAAGGTGGCAGAATTGCTGCCAATGATAGACCTAAGAATTTAACCATGCTGACACAAAAGACAGGTATTTTCCTTTCGTGTAACTGTCCAGGATAGGGGCCCCAGAGACTCGGGACCCGGGCCACTTGCCGCTGTGTCTTCGTAAACAAAGCAGCCATGCGGGTGCGGATGCCGGGGCGCCTGGCCTGGACCTTTGCTTGTGAAGAGGTGTTGGTGGCGTCTCCCTGCAACCTACATAGAAGGAAACCCATTTTGCTGGGTGCTCAAAACCCTGTTCTCAAATGAACAGAGTTCTGTGCGTGTGGCAGCAGGGCGTCTCCAGTACAGATGTTCGTTCTCTCACTGAGATCGGCCTCCCTCACTTCCCCCATCTGAACCCATGGGCCCAGGGCGCTCCCACGAGCTTTGCACAAGCCTGAGTTGAAATGGGCCCCACTACCATTGGACACTACTTATGTGACTTTGGGAAAATTAATCACTCTTTTTGGACCTCAAATTTCTTAACTGTAGACTACAGACTTAAAAAACAAAAGTACCTGTATAATGCAGACATGAGTTTATGTACATTTACTATATATTTAATGTATTTATATTTATAAATATTTTTAAATTATATATATATATATATATACACACACACACACACAATGTTTGGCACTTAGTATGTATGTAATAAATGATCGCTTTACTTATCTAAGGCATATGCAGTCCAGATGTTGGAACTTGGATTCGAACTTGGACAGATCCGGGTTTGGATCCTCCCTCTGCCCATTGCTAGGTTTGTGACCACGGCAACCTCTGCCCTTGCCAGTTTCCTCACTGGTTAAATGGGGACCACAACACCTATCTTAGAGTGTGGTTGCAAGGGTTATACACAAAGGCACAATGAGCACACAGCATGACAATTAGGACATCACAGTGATTCAATGTGCAGTGATTATTTTCTAAATTTTGTATTAATTTCTTCTTAAGGAGGTTCAACTAAATTTGGAAAATACAAGAAGTTAGGAAGGAGAAAATAAAAACTGACTGAATTCCGCTGCCCGGGACGACACTGTCAGTATTGTATCTCAGTGATTTCATTACAGCCGCCCTTTGTCTATCAGACTGTTATCCGTGAGGCTGTGGACCACAGGGGACCCTTTGGTTCTACACATAGGCAGCTCCCCACTCTGTGTCATGAAGGGGAAGCCAGAGGTCTCTGCCAGTCTGGAAATAGAAACCAAAGGGCCCCCTTTGGAGACACTGAGTTTCACAGGAAGAGGGGGCAGCTCTCCCTAAATTAGTCTGGATTTGCTGCCACCTTGGAGGGAACTGAGCCCTAGGGGACAGGAGGCCTTGGGATCCATCCAGGGGCGTGGGTGGGTCTGGGGCTACTGGAGATGCTGGGCCAGTTTACAGTCTCGCCTCCGGCTGGCTCTGCTGGGGAACATCCAGTGCCCGCCCTGGTCAATGGGGTGTTCTAGTCACAGCGGGGTTGTGCGATTTGGCAAAGAGCACAAAGCAAGAAATGCAGACAGAAACACTTAAAACTTGCAACTCGGCACAGGGTAGAAATAAAACCACAATCTCTGGATACACATATTCTGACATACCCAGTTGAACTGGAACAAAGATCAAAAATTTAAAGCGGGCACCTAGCATCAGGATGTATTTCTTCCCCAACGGGCTGTATAGAATTGGCACTCAAGGACTATTTTTTATAATAATCAGTGATAATCTGATAACAGCATAACAGACCAGTTTGTCATTTTTAATTTCTGTACCTTCCCTTTTCATTATCACTGCCTAGACATTCTGCATTAGCCTTTAAAATGTAAATTTACCTACAGCTGTTCATTCTGCCTATTCTAATGCCCGTCAGAGATGAAAGAAAGCTACACCAAGGCGAGTCTGGGATCTGCGTCTCAATCAGTAAAATCTTCCGTGGAACCTTGCACCACTCAAGCAAGACAGATCTGAGCTCTTGATACAGTTAGAAAATGTGACCTACTTTAAAACCCAGCAGTGTGTGTGTGATGAAATGAAAGTGAATTGTTTTGCTGAAATCTGACACTAAAAATAGGGCACCGGATCCTTCCCCTGCTGAAAAAAAAGAGGCATTAAAATGAGTGTGTGTCTGTATGTCTGGGAATATGTCTCCATAGCAACCATTGTCCCACCTCTCCTATCAACAGCATTACCCCTCTCTACAGAAAGAGGTCATATGAACGCCTTTTCCAGTGCCCCTCCCACTCCCTTACTCCATGAAATCTAATTAAAGAGTGAAATGAATTTTAGTGATGGTTCTAGAGGCTGGGAGAAGTCCAAGGTGTGAGGGGGGAGGGGGTGCTGAGGGAGGGTCTCCAGTCGGGGGCTGAGGGGGGATCCAGGAGTCCTGCCCTTCCACCCTGGAGCAGCCGCACGCAACTCTGCTCTCATTTTTTAAAAGAGCCACAGCTCCCACACTGAGGAGCTGCAAGGGAGTGATAAACCTGCCATGCAACGATGTTATTACTTTAATGGATACAGGACTGGTTGAGCACTTTATTTCCACCAGGGCTTTTTACATTGTATCTTCTTCCCTTTACACAACATCCAGTTTTCCTCAGACACCCCCTCCCCTTTATTAAGGAACCTTGTCCCCATTTCCAGTCCCACTGGGTTGGGGGGGAAGAAAGCATTACTTGAGGTAATAGGTCTGTCTCTAGAATGAGGTGTGTGAGACAATTACACTTGTGAACAAGCCCCACCCCCAACCTGAAGCACCTTTTTGTATAGATTAGAAGCCTGAAAAGAATGGGGGGGAGGGGGCGGGGATGGGAGGGGGGAAGGCAGACACTCCCCGGGGGTTGATGCTGATTTGTGCAGGAGACCCTCAGGGATTTTTTTGTTTTTCAGCATCTGCTGGAAACCTCCCTTCTTCCTTTCAGCAGCTGCCCCCCTCTCCTGCTCCTTCCCCTGCCCCCTGCAGTGTCCAGTCAGCAGTGGCCTCAGGCACTCCCTCTCCCTCCACTCCGGCCACCCCTGCCCTTGGCTGTCTGAGCATCTGTTCCTCATTCCTGCATCCAAATGTGTTCTCCAGGTTGGCTATCAGTCTGGCTGGGAGCTGCACAGGGCCCCACCGGGGCAGAGCCGTCTGCACATGAGGATGGAGTCAGGTTTGGGCGTGCCTGCTGGCAGGCAGGAGAGGGGCCTCCTGAGAGAGAGGGGAGAGTCTGTCACACGCAGTCTGCAGCCCGTGCCCTGGCTCAGAGGCAGGGTTGGGGGGGGGAGCAGCGTGAAGAGCAGCACAGTGTCTGTCACGCAGACCTGTCTCCACAGGCTGCTCACGTGTGAGAGGTGAAAGCCACGCCTCACCAGAATGGGATGGCAGGCCACAGAGGAGGCTGGCATGAGGCAGCCACTGTGTGATGCTGGGCATCTGCAGGGGACGGCACCAGCGGTGGCACCTGCAGTGGCTGCCACCTCCCCTTCCAGCCCTGCAGCTCCAGGAGAAGGCACTCCCTGGAAAGGGCAGACAACCAGCCTCTCCCAGGCAGGCAGTGGACCTCCCGCTAGGGTGGTGGGGGCTTCCCTCTCTCCAGCCAGTGGAGGCAATGAGGACCCCTTGCTTGCCAAACACCCCAGCGGCCTCTTGGAAAAACTCGGGGAGGCTCTACAAGAATGGGTCAGGCTCGAGCCAGGGAAATCCCTGTGACTGCAGTCTTTTGCCAGGCTGGTGTGCCTCAGAGCACACGATTTTTACAAAACACAGTCACGAGAACCAATGTTTGCTGAGCACTCACTCTCAACCGGGAGTTTTTCTAAGCACTTCACATGCACTAACTCACTTGGACTTGCAATTGCCTGTGAAATAGACACCATTTGACAGGTGAGACAAGAATACACTCAAGGATCTAGAACTACAAAGCGGCAAAGTCAGGGTCAGAGGCCAGAGGCCAGAGGCCAGCCTGCAGCCTCTCGGAGTGGGGCGTGCACGCTCACGGCACAGTGCCGCTCTCCAGCCTTCCTCAGACTGCCCTCCTTTGTTCCTCGTGCTTAGGACTTTCTGGAATACCAAGGTCATTACATAAATATTATAACACCATTAAAAGCATATTTGAATGGGAGGAAAAGAAGAAGTCACTGCTAACCCCCCCCCCACCCAGAGCAGCCAGCTCCCCACAGGCCGCCCCTCCAGTGCACGCACTCACATACTCAGTGAACACACGAGTCCGGGGCCCGGTGCTCTCTAGTGTGGGATTCTATTGTGAAGGCATTTCCACAGGGCGACTTGAGTTGCTGCATAGCATTTCTTCTCACTGATGCGCCACGGTTGACCTAGCCAGGCCCCTGTTTTGGACAGTTAGATTGTTTCCAGTTGGTTACCACTTCAAAAGAAAAAATCAAAAAAAAACAATCTTCGCTTCCATTTGTTCCTTTTATCCACTATTTTGACTGTGTCCAGAGGAAAGCTGCTTCACCTGTGCAGTTGGAGCCGTTTTGGTGACCTCTGGCCTACATCGAGGTGCACTCAAAGGTTGGGAGTGTGTGAGCTGGGAGGTTGCTCTAGGTGCGATTCTTTACTGGAAGGGCTTGGGAGGGATGAAAGGGTGGATGGGGTTCACTGGAAACGCTACTGCCGCTGTGCAGCCTGAGGACCAGACTCGCAGAAGTGACATTTTTAATGTGGTAACAGATAGCCCACTGGTCAGAGCTCGAAAGGCCGGGGCTCCTTAACCCAATGGGATACAGGCATATGATTCAAATGCTCTGCACAGCAGAGGAACTGCCTCTGTTCACCTGCCGAGGGCCAGGAGGACACGCGTGAATATGCAGGAGACGTGAGTGATATCGCCCCCTAACCTCTGCTGTTCACGTTCCTAGTCTCAGATAGAGCCTCGTAAAACTCTGAATCACCACCAACTGCATTCCCACCTGCGCCTGGGCTCTGCCCTCTGGACTAGTGGGAAAAATCTCAGAATCTGGCATATGCTTAGACCGGACAATTCTGCTTAAACTCGGGTAAAAATGAGCCATCCCCCTTATCTTAAAAGCTCAATGCTGGGCGCTAAATCAGTCCAGAGAAGAAAAGGGGCCACTACAGCAAGGCAAATATGAGGCATCACTGTCGGGTGCTTGCCCTGAACTTGCAGGGCTCTGAGAATGCTGCTTCCTTAAGCTTGGTGTCCTGGGCATCTTACACGCCCCACCCTAGGCCTGGTTCTGCCCTAAAGTCACAGTAAGGTTCTGGCTTGATCTCTGCTGCCCTTCTCAAGGCCCCCTCCCCATTAGATACTGAATAACTAGCTACACCTGTGGTCCCGATACTGGCAGGTAAAAAAAAGTTGCATGCACTAAAAGGTGGCTGTGATGCAAGGGACAGATTGACAGCCTTTCCATGACCAGTTTGAAAGTGTAAACTCATGGACTCCAACCAGCTGCCACCTAGGTTGGTTGACAAGCAAGAGGGCCAGACAACCCAAGCCGTGACTTCCATGGGACTGGCACTCATGCTGAGAGAAGGAACATGCAACAGCTGTGCGTACTCACACTGCTACATGCGTACTACACAATATTATCAGACATTCTCCTACGCAGACAGCCGTCTGGGCCCACTGGGTGATTCGCAAGGCTCCAACACAAGAGAAAGGGAGCTATCCAGATTTTGGTGATGAGAGAAATTGTAGCACATGGTAACAGAGGAAGATAGACCAGGTACCATATTTTCCCGTGTATAATGCACACTTTGGTGCCCAACTTTTTGAGGGAAAAATGAGGATGTGCGTTATACATGGGTATAAGGACTACACACCATAGGTATAATAATGGGCATGATAACCCCATGTATAATGCACGCACAAATGTGGGTGGGCATTAGGCATGGCAAAATAAGGTATCTATTTCTCAGGGTGGATCAAGAAAAGCTCTGACAGAATGAAACATGATTTTCTTTTATTTGAAGTGGTGCAGGTGTAAGGATCTTTGTACGATTTCTTCAGCGTGTGGCACGATGCTACACGTGTTCCACCCTGGACAGCTGGGAAGGAGAGGGATGTGAGAAATGAGAAGGGGGCCAGGTGAGTTCATGCTTGAATAATAGATTCTCTTGGTAATGAAACCACAAAGAGGGCTGGAGCTGTCCCAGGTCTGGAAGTGACAAGCACCTCTCCCTTGGGTCTCCACCAGCCTAGATGTCCTCCTATGCCACCTTGACCCTACCGCTTCCAGTAGCTGGACCCTCCCGAGCATCCCCGCTGTCTGGGCCGGTGGCCTCTGACCTGGGAGGTGAGTGCACTGATCTACTGGAACGCAGAAAAAAAGGTTAGGGTCATCTTTAACAATGGTTTGGCCCCACCTTAGTTTTGTTATTGAAAAGGTGCTATAATGTGCATCATATATTAACACAGCAGTGACAAGTATTCATTTTAACAAAGAGTGTCAAAAATATACTAGTGTGTTGCAAGATCAAAAATGTTTGGAAGCCACCGGTCTAAGCAACAGGATGGATTCCCTTGGCCCTATGTTCAGGGTTCTCTGTAGTTTACCTATTCAACCTCCTCTCCCACTATCTCACTTGTCGACCGCCCACTGCAATAAAACAGAACCAGTCATCAGAGATTCCTGGTTTTGTTTTTGTTTTGCTTTTTGACACTTTCTTCCTTCTGTATCTTGGCTCATGGAATACTGCAAATGAGATTGTGTTTACCCAGATATGCTGAGCCTCCAACCACTTTAGTAGCAGAAGTTCCAGTCCTTTCCAGGATATCCCTCCCTAATTAAGCTCGCCGAGGGTAACTACCACATTTGTAATTCCCAGTGAAATACAGCCCACTACTGTCTGCTGGGGAGACAGGGTGACTCAGATGTAATCAAATCTCACGGACAAATACTACAGTTACTGCCTCTCCCGCTCACGGCTTCCCCACTGCCTCTCCCACCGCTTCGCAGACTGGAGACCATCAACACGACAGGAATTATTACTATGGCACCACAAAGTAAAAGTGATTCCAGGAGGTACAATATGGGGACCCAGAGAACACTTCCTCTCTCTGCAGTTCACTCAGTCAGGGTCCTCCCACAGCGAAGTCACGAAGGGAGGGGCGAAGATGCTGCCGGGGTTTCTGCGGCCTGTGCACAGGAGATCCAGCCTTCGACCTGCTGCCTTTTCCACGGTACCCACCCCGCCTACCCCCCACCACCCGCAGGTTGCATTTTCCAGACGCAACAGCCAGAATAGCTCCCATCTATCATGATCTCCTGATGATGTGATGTTGACGCTCCTCCCATCCCGTGGTGAGGTCGAAGTCGCCCTCCCCCCACCCTTTAGGCCTGGGTAGGGGCCTCCATCAACAGAGTATGGCAGAAGTAATGCGGCTTCTGAGGCCAGGTCATAAAAATGCATGCACTTCTACAAAGATCTCCCCAAGTCCTTCTTTACTGTCTGTGGAACCTACCACACCGATGAGGTGTGCAACTGCAGGCAAGCTGCCTCAGTTCTTGGAACCTCAATGTCCTCATCCATAGACTAGGGATAATATTGATGCCTACTTCATGAGGATGAAATAAGGTGATCCATGCAAGTGCTCAGCGTGATGCCTGGCGTACAGTAAGTTCTCGTGGTCAGCAATTATTATCAACACCTGGCATATGGTGGGGGCCAGTTCACATTTGTCCTTTGATTAATCAAAGCATGCCATACGCAGAACGAAAAGATGAAGATCTAGTTCTCATCCCAGGCAGAGAAGGTTCTCCATGACCAGGTTCTGCCTGTATCTTCAGCCTTCTCTGCGTCAGCTGCTTGGACACACCAGCACACGACATCCCTGCCCCCAGACCTCACACCACGGCGCCCCCTGCCCCAGTCTCCTCGGAGTCTTTCCTCAAACTCCACATTGCCTCTTGGCATTTCCTTTTGCAGGTCCCCCTTCCTCAAGGATTCCCTTCATCTCCTCATCCCCCTTCAACTCATTTTATGGCTTCAGTTCTCAGTTTTGAGGGTACCCCCCCGGAAGCCTCTTTTGGCCTCAAGATTAAGTAAAGCCTCCCTCCCCGCTTACCCCATCACGGCAGAAGCTCCTCCTATGGCAATCGCCTGCTATTTCTCTGTCCCCCATCACCCTAAAGCCCTTGGAAGGCAGGACCTACATGCTGTTGACCGCTGCGTTCCCAGGGGTTAGGGGAGTCTACCCAACAATAGTCACTTAGTAAATACCAGTTGAAAAAATCGTTGCAAATGGGTAACAACTCTAAAACATTAAAGAAAGGTTACATAATGTTTAGCACCATCACTTTAAGAAAACGGAGAGCTGTATAACACATTTGAAAAGATTTCCATCAAAACAGTTTCATATAAAATCTTGGCACTTAAGGGAGCAAGTTTTAGTTATCTGGAAATATAATTTGCTTGCAATGCCTTAAAAGAAGATGGTAACTAAGTGAGAATGTTATTCCCTGATTTTTCACGGGCCTCTCAAATAGATAAGCTCTCGGGAGAATGGGGGTCGGGTGGGGAGAAGAGACCACGTAACTTCCACAGTGCCTCAAAAACTTAGTTGTACAACGACTATTTGATGACAGACTGTAGAAGTTTCAGGTTGAGAGGGACCTTGAAACCTGACTGAAGACTGGACTGGAAACTGAACTGTCGGTGACCCTGGGGAGCGGACCGCAGCGCGGCGGCCACTGGCCAGGAGAGGAAGGGGATACCTCTGCTGCTCCAGGATCTGGCCGCGGTGTCTGCACTGAGCGGCTTTCCAGGAACCCTAGCTGTCCCTGCCAAGATCACATTTTCTGATTTAACTACTAAGGCTTTTTGTATGGAACAAGGAAATATCTGCTATATATTTTGTGCAAATTTGATTAGCACAGCATTCTGTATTATTCCTTCGAGAGGAAAACATACCCTACCTAAGCTGGGGAAACACCCCAAATTTCCACTGTGGCAAGATCCACCGGGGTGAGGCTGACAGTGATTTCTAACATAACTGAGGCCACTTTTTATTTCCCA
The DNA here is from genome assembly GCA_004024845.1 of Tonatia bakeri. NCBI lineage: Eukaryota > Metazoa > Chordata > Mammalia > Chiroptera > Phyllostomidae > Tonatia > Tonatia bakeri. Next base: position 54,639 of record PVIA01007873.1, read on the forward strand.
CAGGAGGATTTCTACCACTCAAGTCTCCGCCTTGGTCTGTATGGCCAGAACCTGTAGGAGTGCTGCATGCCATAACCTGTGCTTCCCACATGTGGCCTGTCTATTATAAAAAAACCCAAGACTATGACCTAACAGCAACAATCTTCAGAAAGATGCCCGAGTCTCCTTTCTGCCTGGGAAACCTTCCTCTGGACAGGACGGGACACGCTGGTCAGGGAGATCCTGGTTTACATTTTTCTGCTACTACCCAGAAT